>PVJL010003359.1:0-160292 GCA_004026885.1 Lyroderma lyra
GGGTGGGGGTGGGGGGGTGGGAATGGCAGGTGTTTCGGATATAGTTTCACCTTACTTTATAGAGGAAGGAGGGGTGCTTTTACCAGAAGGGCAGTGAGGTAATCAGCCTTCTAAGGTGATCCCCAGTGGTCACCACCTCCTGTTATCTAGGCTGTGAGTGTGAGCTTGACCTAGTAGCTCACTTCTAATTAACAGAATAAGGGGGATCACTTCTGATATTATTTTACCCGAATCTTCTCCCTTGCTCACTCTGATGAAGCCTACTTTCATGTTGTAAGCTGCTCAGTTACGATAAAAGGCGCATATGGCAGGGAACTGAGAGTTGCCTCTGGCCAATAGCTAGCAAGGAACTGAGACCCTCATCCAATAGGCCAGGAGGAAATGAGTCCTGCCAACGAATGAACTCAGAAGTGGGTACTTGTCTATCCCGTACCTTGAGTGAGGGAAGCTCTGGTCAACTCCTTGACTGCAGACTTGTGAGAGACCTGAATTAGATAATCCAGCTAAGCCACACCCAGGTTCCAGACCCAGAGAAACTGGGAGATAATAAATGTGCGTTGCTTTAAGCTGCAAGGTTTTGGGGGTAATTTGTTATATAGCAATAGAAAACTAATGCAGGGAGGAACATTGAGCAGAGAAAATAAAAAGCAAATAAACAAACAAAACACACACAGATATCCACCATAGAACCTACTAAAAAAAAAAAAAAAATACCATCATTGTTTTGGTTTCTGAATGTCTTGAGCTTTCCTTCTCAAACTTTCCCTTCCATCTCTGTCTTTCTCTTTGCCAGCTTATCCTTTTTTTCATACCTTTTTATTTCTTTGCATTCTCATGCTTTCGTAACAGCTAGCAGAAGGGGAAAGGAACAGGGAAGAGACATACATTAAGAAAGTAGCAGTAATGAGGGCCTACTATGTGTCAAGCACTTTGAAGACACTTCCTATGACTGATCTTCCCCCAAACCCTATGAGGCTGTTTTCATTAGTTTTATTCTACAGACAATAAAATTAAGCCTGGAGAGTTGACATAACTTCCTCAAGATCACTTCTCCAGGAAATGGCAGTGCTGAGACTCAAGCAAAACATGTTTATTCCACTGCAGCATACCACCTCCTGGCGCACAGGTAATTGCTTTTATTCAATAATAGCCCCCCTTGTTCCTGCTGATGGGGCATGGGGCTGACTCCAACATCAGGCCTTCACTCAGAGAGGGCCAACCAGTTTGACTGAACAGCTTTCACAGAATTACTCTGTTCTGCCAACAGGTACATTTCTAACTGGACCTGCTGCCAGTCGACAAATCCCCTGGGAAGGAATCCCTTCTTCACTCTCCAAGTCAAATCGTTTCTGTGATAAACCAAAGGCTGAGCATGCCAGGAAGGACACAGGGTCACCTGCTCACACAAGCACCTGCGACAGCCCTTGTTTAGTAAGAGGGGCTGCCCACCCCAGCGGAAAAGGCCAACCAGAAATCTGGGGGTCTAGAGAGGATGTCCCAGGCCTCCACACCAAGAAGCGAGAGACTTAGTGTTGGCTTCTCCTGATACACCAAGTGCAGGCTTGTGGTAGCGTGGGGAGGCTCTATTACAGATTGGGCTGACCAGACTACAGTTTTAAACGAGACAGAAAAAAGCGGCGCTGTCCCGTTTCAAACGGTACGTGCGGTCAGCCTAGTCTCACTGCGCTTGATTTAAGGTGTCAGTAGGCTGACCATACGTACCGTTTGAAATGGGACAGTACCATTTTTTTCTGTCCCGTTTAACAAGGCACGCGTGGTCAGCCTATTACAGATATAACTGATTCCTTCACCAAGACAGTGCCTTCGAGTCTCATCAGCTGAACAAGAAAAACCTGTAACAGAGACTAGACTACAGGCCTAGTTTCAGAGATGGATTAATAATTTCCTTGAAATGCTATTTGGTGCCATGTGACTCATAGCTGAACTACCAAGGGAAGCATTTTTAGAACCTCAGAAAGGGGACAGTCATGTGTCTCATTCTTTAAAGGACTACATTTTATAAGGCCACTTGCTTTTTCCATGAAGGGAGTCCTTCTAACAGGGACTACAGTCATGGATAATGAATAATTGTGATGTTGAGAAAGTGGCCTGAAAAAGAGAAAAATTTACTTGGAACCAGCTTCTCACCCAAGACATGCCCCCTCCCACTCTGCATGGCTCTGATCCGGGAATGCAGAGGTCCTGGGAAGCAGACCCCCAGCGCTTAGTCTTCATAGAGTTGAGAATCACGTTTTAGCAGGGACCACTAACATGGAAATGTACAACAATTTTTCTTCCATGTGTATTTTCAAGATTTTTGTTTGTTTGTTTGTTTTGTATGTGGGTATTTCCCTGACTGGGAATCGAACCCAGGCCGCAGCGCTGACAGCGCCAGCGCCTAGGCCTTAAGCCACTACACCATCAGGGAACTCCCTAAAGATTTTTTATTAATTGCCATCTTTTATTTGTGACAAACGCGTGATGTATATGTGTACTCACCAATACTGAGCTCACACCTGGTGTGTACTAGTAGCCTAATAAAAATCGGGGGGAAGGGATTGCACGGACGAGGTTTGAAGGCTGCCGCACCGTTTCTGGGACAAGTCACCATTTTCAGCTTCATCCTTACGCTGAGGATCGTTCCCAGTCCCACGCTTTGCTTAGATCCCCGCAGTCCCTGAATGCCAAGCTTTTATGCCCCTGCCCCTTGGGCCGTTCTACTGCCTCCCACCAGATTCTCTGAGGATCAGCTGTGCTCTCAGATGGGCTCAATGATCCACGGAAAAAGGGGATTCGTGGAAAGGGCTCCGAAAGTAGAAAACTAAAAGTCCGCACATGCTTCATAGATTCGATCTGCTCTTTCAAGCGGCGGCCCAGGGTGGGAGTCTGCAAGTCTCCCAGCCCGAGCCCCAGCCCCAGCCCCCGAGTCTCCCGAGGCTTGGGATGGCAGCGTCCCCAACAGCAACACAGTGGGCGGAGAGGAGAGCGCCCCCGCCAGAGCTCTCGGCTCCCTTCTGCACCACAGGGCGTGGCTCTGGCCAAAGCTAGCAAACCAAGCGCTGGGAGTGGCGGGGAAGTATCTGGGCTTTTTGAAACCAAACCCATGTCCTTAGAAACACTACTGAAGGACGTGGCAGGGCCCCCGGGAGTCCTGTGAACCACAGGAGCCCCAGGCGAGCAGAGGCTGCCTGAGACGGGATGCAGGTTCTTAAAAAGTTTCAAAATCTTTATTTAAAAAGGACCTGGGAAGCCTTGATCATACAGCAAAGTTTAATAACATTATATACAATAAAGAACAATGAAGCAACATATAGTCATTGTTAATTAAAAATGATCCATTCTAAGTGATGTATAGTCTCTGAATTTACATAGATAGCACAGTTTAGATAATCATATTAGTCTTTTTTCAATGACAACAATAAGATGATATTAGAGGGGTAGTGCTGCTCTTCTATAACCCATTCTTTGCCCTTTAATGGACATATACTGTATCATTCGCTTTCTGCTCTACTAGTTGAAAACATACACGCATTTCCAGGTGATAATGGGAACTTCATTTGGGCGTTGAATAACAGAAAGGAATTAAATTCAGAAACAGTTTCCTTAAGCCTAAAAACGCAAAAAACTTCAGCAATGTTATGCAAAAGACCAAAATGAACCCCAGGAATAAGCAAGCATCCAAGTTCTTCCCTAGCAGATCGGAACCCTCTCTAAAAGTTGTGTCATCTGCTAGTTTACCTCGTGTAGCATGCTGACCCACAAGGGGAAAGGGGCAGGAGAGGAAAAGACACAGTCAAGAGAGAACAACATATTTTTGGAATTTGGAAAGCTGGTGCATCTTTGCAGGAGTCATAACATTTTTTTCTTTAAAGGTCCAGATAGTATTAATAAATAGTTTAGGCTTTGCAGGCTTCAGTGTCTCTGCCAAAACTATTCAAATCTGCCATTACAGCATGGAAACATCCATAGCACAAACTAATCAAGTGGGTGTGGCTGTATTTTAATAAAACTTTATTTATAAAAACAGGCCATGGGTTGGATTTGGCCCATAGTGGGTTGTTTGCCACTCCCTGTGTTATTGGTTAAATGACACAGGCCAGGGACAACTGAAAACAGGAGTGGGGAAATGCGTCTGGAAAACGGAGTCAAGGACTGCTACGTGTTCACTAAATCCCATTTCCTTTTCCTTATGGACATGTAGGTAGCCCATATTTTTCCAGCCTCTCTCATAATTAGGTTTGGGCCATTTGAACTCCGAATAGTGGAATGTGGGCAGAAATAAGGCATGCCACTTTCAGGTCTGGTCCTTAAGAACTTCCCAGGAGATCTCCATGTTCTCACTTGAGAAGCAGAGACCTTTATAAGCTGGCTGAGTACAGAAGGTCCCGTGGAGAACTCTGAGGCCTTGGAAATGGCAAAGCCACTTGGTAGAAGGAAACTGGGTTCTCACATAATGGGGTTGAGCAGAGCTTTCCTGCCAATGACATCAGACTTTGACACGAGCAAGGCATTAACGTTTCATTTTGCAAAGTCACTGATAATTGAGGGGTGGTATGTTACAGCAGCCAGGATTACTTATTGTAAACACTACAGATTCCAAGGATCATGTTACTTTGTGTCACAGACTGACTCTGAAAGTTCAAGAATTGGATGCAACCAGGTACTTTTGAATGGGGGTGGGGTGGGGTGCCCGTAGGGTTGAAATCAGTAGAACTGTTTGAATTTGGGGATAATATACCAGTCAGATACTGAGATCCTACCCTCACATTGCAAGGTCAGAGGATGGCTTTTCTAAAGGACTTTTCAAATATTTCATACAAAATAAGTCTATTTGATTCTCATAGAAACTTTGTGAACAAAGGTATTAGCCTGAGATCTTTAGTTATGAGAAGCAGAGACCATTTAAAGTAACATAGGCAAAATAGGGGTATTTATGATAAAAATATAGGGGCATTTCCCCAGACTTTATCTTCAAGACTAAAATCAAAGTAAAGTAAAATACAAAATTGACATCTTAACATTTAGGCATATCTTCGACTGCTCCTTGGGGCAAGTTCCTAGAAATGGAATTCCTGGCTCAAATGGCATATGCACTTTTGATCCATTTTGCCAAATGTCCTGCCAGCAAGCCTGCTCCCAGCACTGTTTGAGAGTGTCTATTCACAAACGTCTGATTTTTTAAAATTGTCCTCTTCTGCTTTAGCAAATACTTTTAGGAAGCCTGTTGGTTCTTCCTGTCCAGGTGATACTCCTGGCAGGAAAGCTGGCCTGGGCATCTTAGTGCTTCAGGAGGTGGTATGCTGGCAGGTACATGAGAAGCATGTCAGGAGAGTTTTGATCTAGAATCGCCTCTTGGCTATTTGGACAAGGAGCAGAATAAAGGAAGTCTCAGTGTTCACACACTCTGAAGCACGCAAAGTGTTGTTTGACAAGCACAGGGACTTCTTGTTACAATGTTTTCACCAGAAACTCAGTCCTTTTGAGAACAGAGGCCACAGAATATGAAGGCTGCAGGAATGTGACATTGACCAAGAGCGGTGTAGTATGAGTTCAAGGACCACACAAGGCCTGGGAATGGAAATGGCCCTGAGTCCTGCTTGGCCCAAGCCGTATATGACCAGGCTCATTATCAATGACTTGAGAATCATCAATGAATTGAGAACCAAAATGTATTATTCCAGATGACAAAGCCTACATCTCAAAGCACATTCACACTGAGAATAATTTAATCATCACAACAAACAAAATCAAGGCCACAGACACTGTTCATAACATGTACAAAGTGTCCTAGATCACACGGTTACTAACTGGCAGGTTTAAAATTGAGACTCAGTTTCCTGAATCTTTATTGTTTGACTTTGCCACTGATCTGTGATGAATATTCTTATCCTTTACATCCCTGGTTACACCATCTTCAAAAGAGCCATACTGTAGGGAAAACCAACTTTAGAATGAAAACACTAAATCCATTTATTAAGTGCTTACTGCCAGGGTGACTGGTGACTTTCTAAATGATGAAGACGACATCCGCCTGGATCTTTGAGTGAGGATGATGTGGAGCTCAAAACCCTCCACCAACCCAAGACATGTAACCATGAACAAGAAATAAACCTTTGTTGTTTTTAGTCACTAAAATTCAAGGGTTCTTTGTGATTGCAGCATACTATCTAAAGTGAGGGGAGATGGAGAGGTGGATGGATGTGATGGTGAGAAAGTCACCCAGCAGCAGAGCCAAGCCATTCTTAGTACCTTTTCCCTTAAGACCCAGGTTACACTTGGCCTTGGTCTCTACTACCACCCGCAATTCCCATGTGAAGTTGCCAGTCAGTTACTGGAAGGAGAACTGAAAAGCTCATTTTTGTGAAACTGGAGGGGTCTGGCTGTGAGAACAAATGTCCACTTCCCAGAACCACAACTGACCTAAGAGAAGGTGTGTGGCACCGCAGCATCCAGTGCTCTCTGTTCTCCTCAGCCTCAGGGACACATGCAGTGCAGCAGGCTCCCACTCTGCACTGCACTCTGCAATTCTGCCCACCAGGGAGTCCGATAGACATGTGTCCCTCCTCCACATGGACAGTTTAGGGCTGTCTTTCAGAGTGTGAGTGGAGGCCTCAATAGGGAAACTTGGAGTCCATCCATCTTCCTCGTTGTCCCTACCCCATGTCCTCTCAGGATCCACATTCCCACTCTCTAATTTGGAAGCCCGCTTAGGAAACCTCATCCTTGCCCATATCATAGGGATGAACAGTTCTCCACAAGGTGGAGACCCCAGGAACCGTGCGTGAGCTGTCCCTACAAGCCAATGTCTCTTTGGAGTCTGGGCAGTGGGCATGTCTGGCAAAGTTGGTCCTTGGCACCTGTTTTTGGATAACGCTGCTATTCTTGGGTACCACAGAGGATGAATTTAGCTTTGTTCTCTTTCAACAGACTTTCTGCTGGAAGCATCTTTATAGATCTGAACTGTCCACAATGCTCCCAGCAGACTACTACATTAGCGCACAGCTTTCCAAGTTCACTGTCACCTCAGCTCTTCTCTTTTGTTGGGCATCTAAACTGAATAGGCCCTTCTCTCGTTCTGTATCTGTTTTCCTTACCCTTGAAGCAAAATTCAATTTCTTGGAGGGTCACTTTCATTACTCGCTAAGCTGGGATAATCCTTGAAAAACTCGTGAAGCATTGGGCGTGCCCAACTCCTTTCCTTTCCCTGCCTTTCTAGCAGACACCTGGAACTCTCATCTCACCTCTACTTCTCATGCTGCCTCTTCCTGCTCCTGACTTTTCTCTGCAGAGTCCTGGCCTAGGAAGCAGGAGGTCTGGATTCCATCTCCCTTTGGCAAACGGTGTGATTTTAAGCAGTTGATTTCATCTCTCTGAGCCCTAGTTTGCTCATCTGTAAAATGGCAACATTAGATCATCTCAAAATGAGCTCTATACTTCTGTCAGTTTCCTCTCTCACTTTAGACCTGCCTTCCAAGTCCCAGTCCTGCAGGGCTAATAAGCTGTCTTTCCAGGTATTTTCTTTGACTTCTTCCCAAATGCCTTCTAGAGGAAGGGCCTTATCTCCAGAGTGTGACTCTCCTGGTGGGGACACCATACCCTGCATCAGGCAGGATCCAGAGTGATACTCTGGAGCATGATTTCGTGGTGTCTACCATCCACCACAAACAGAGAACTTGCTCATCTAATTAGTCCTCTCCTGTGCCCAGATACTTCACTTGCAGCACACTTGTAGCAAAGTAGGAGTTTTTCCTCTTTTAGGCCATAGGGTGGGGGGTGAATCTTGAATCTATTGCACTGTGAACACAGATCAACTTTCCACTTAACTTTCAGGGTGGGGAGGGGGGCAGGTGGTGTCTCATATACAGGTTTTCATAAAAGTCTGTGGTAGGGCACTACATCCCATCCTCCTGACCTAAAAAGCTTTAGGCGCTTTGTTCATTGCTTCACCAGGGAGTTAGTTTTTGTGGAAAAGAAAATCTGGTCTCTTTCTCCTATAGAACTCTAGGTAAGTTATAATAGATTCTAGAATGGACTCAAAAAAGAAGTGTGTATTCTTGGGGTTAAGGACACAAGCCATTCAAGTGAATTGAAGAGAGTTTGAAACCAGGCAAATACAAATAGAGTCTTATAATCTCACATTTGCAAATGACTGAAAATCTACCCAGAAAGTAGGATGTGACAGTATGGATGACAAATCAAAGCCTATCCAGTGAGGAAAACCTCCCCATAAAACCACAAACAAAAAAACAAAAACATAATGAATGAAAAATAAAACAAAAAACCCAAACAACAACAACAACAACAGAAACATGGGATAATTAGCAAGGCTCCCTGGACTCCCCAGAATTATAGTTGAGCAAGCTCATTAAGGCCTAAATGGTTGTTTCCCATCTGGCAATAGTTGCTGGATACACTTGGGTGGCCTATTGCAATAAGGATTCCCTGTCACTTTTGTTTACCAGGCACTAATTTTTCCCTTAGTTGAACCATTGCTGGGTGGTAGGTCAGGTACAATAGCCTCCCCTGAAAAATCATCCAAGACAATAACCAGAGTCCCAATGCACCCCAGAATGGCCTTGGGAGCCCAGGCAGGACACTGCTGTCTCAGGTCACTCATCACCCTCCCAGGCTGGTTCTTGCTATGTCTCCTCAGAGAGCCCTGCCCAGGATCCTGACAAGCAGTGAGGAGCAAAGTCACCGTGGACAAGTCACGTAAGCTCTCTGGACTTGTTTTTCTCATCAGCAACGTGAGAACCTTGCAAGCTCCACTATTCAAGTTGCCTCAGAACTGCTAAATTGAAGTCTAGAATATAAATTCCCAGGTGAGAGTGTCCTCATTCTGATGTAGTTCTAACAGCAACCATTTACTGAACTCTCCTTACACGCCAGGCACTCTGCTAAATGCCTTATGGATTTACAACCTTATATTACAGGAGAGAAAGAAGATGTGCAGAATGATCAAAATTTGAACATGGAGATCACAGAGCTGGCAAGCGGCAAGATTTAAACCCCAATCTGTTTGTCCTTATGCTTTTTTCCTTTGTACAGTATTGAGTAGAAAGAAACTGATTCCTCTCAAAGACATTGCCAAATACAAAGAAGGCACTCCAATTACAGAACCCCAATCGAGCCTTCAGATGACAGCAGCCCTGGCTGACAGCTTAACTGTAACATCCTCAGAGATCCTAGAATCAACCAGCGAGGCTGCTTCTAAATTCCTGACTGATAGAAACTGTGTGAGATAATAAATGTTCATTGTTGCTTTAAGCCTTAACATTTTGGAGTAATTTATTGCACAGCAGTAAATAATGCAGCATCTTGGCTACCCTTTATTCACCCAACATCTATTCATTATTTATTATGACAAGAACTATGCTACATGCTCAGATGCGGTGAACAAGATTAGCAAGGCACCTGGTCATCTAGCAGGAGAGATGGAAATTAAGCAAGCAAATAAGCAAGAGAATATGGAGAGCAAAGTTAAGTTGTTGGGAAAATTGAAGAGGAGACATTAAACCTGAGGCTTGAGGATAGAGAGAACCAGGAGTTTCTAGCATTGTCATTGACTTAATTTTGAAGTTATAGAGGATTGCAAGGGGACACTCAAGTCAGGAATTTACATCAATTACAAAAGCAAAGAAAATATGATTTGCCTTTAAATAAAACAAAACAAAACAAACTCAAACTGTAGGTAACTTCAATATTTGACTTTAATCAGAGCCTTATGAGAGCAGGTCTTTTTCCATCCAACCTTTTCAAATAAAGAAACTGGTCTTGTGCTCCATGTTGTGCATGAGTTTTTTGTTTTGTTTTTTTTTTTTAAGATTTTAAATGTGAGGAAATAAGTGGTTAATTAGAATCTTAGAGTAACAGCCCACACTACCCCATGAAGATTCTCAATGAAAAAAAAAATTACTTCTTTTCTGTAGTTCCTCATCACTTTGTGCATATCTTCCTTGTTTACCTTTAAAAATAACATAAAAAATCATTTATGCTGAACTAAAGATCATTTTGATCACATTAGGAGAGACCTGTGCTTTCTAACATTGGAACAACTACAATAATTCAGAGTATAAATAATTCCTAAGCCTATTACATAAATATCATTCTAAATATTACCTAATACACAGCTAGAATTTAAGTAAAATAGACTTCAATGAAATGATATGAAAAGCACGTTCCAGTGGGTTACACACAGTCTCAGGATGAGCACTTTTAATACTATTTCTTTACAAATATCGTGTATTATTATAGAAATTGAAATTGTTACTGTCCAAAGTCCATGTGTCTGACTCTTTGTAAAGCCACGACTCAAACCATTGGATTTGGAGTAAGAAAAGGTTTACTGATCAAGAAGGTGCCAATCCAGAAATTGGGAGCCCTGGTACTACCTCAAATCAATCTTAAGAAAGTAAAGAGTTCAGGTGTCTTTTATATCAAGAGAAGGGGAAATGAGAAGGGCTATTGTAAAAACTTAAGCTCCAAGCAGAATTCCTCTAATAATGAGCCTATCTAAAGCTGGAGCTATTAGCCTGTAGGCCGTGGGTACCACGCAGACTTGAACAAGATGGAGTCAAAGAGACGAAGCATTTCACTCTGTTGCAGCATCATGATTATTTCGACTCTGGTGTTATCAGCTTTAAGAAATGTTTCACTCCTATACGACCTGTTGCAAGGAGTATAACACTGTATGATTGGGGGTGGGGGCAGGGCAGGATACCCCTATGTTGAAATGAAGTTTTCATCTCTGGCTTTCCAAACACAATGTCACAAGTGTCAATATTTCCATTTCCCACCAGAGGTGAAATAAGGCTGAAGGTTATAGCGCCCGCCTGAGCACAGACACATCCCAGAGGCCAGGGCCTCCGTTATCACTTCTCACAAAGGATGAAAACCTCATGGCTTCTCTTCTTCCCATTCCCAGATCGACTGTTTAGGTAAGCTTTCATTATTTGCATCTATCTTTTTAGAATTATTGACAGAATAGTGACAGAAAGAGAGGAGTTGGAGTTACTAGAAAATGTTTATCATTCTTATTCATGAAAGTTTGGAAGGCCACCAAACCTCCACATCATCTCCGAGGCCTGGAGCTGGTGTCACTTCCCAGAGCCTATTATTCACAGTGTCTGTGTAGCCCTATCAAACCGTGATGCCTCCTTCCTTACCTTCTGTGTTTGCTCACCTAGTCCCTGTCTTGCTCTGGGAGATGAAAGGGTGTGTCAAAGCAAGAGAAATCTTCCGAGGCAGTTTTTCCCCCTTCTCTCTTGGTGAGTATTGCTTTAGCACCTTGTGTCTGCACCCATTTTAATTAATTATGACCTATTTGTCTTGCAAGGCAGTTCTTTGTCTTTTGTAGAACACATTTTTTTTAGGGGAAAATTACTGCAAAATTAACAACAATGATTAGGAAGCAAGGCAAGCATGCAGTATCATGTGCAAACTCTGCTGCATTTTCTTGTGAAAGAAAGACTTTAAATTCACTTCCAAAATAGCTGATCAAAGCTCATTTGGGCCATTACCATTTGCTTTCTGCTCTTTTTATGAGTTATAAGCCACTCTGTGTATTTGCTTCAGAGAATAATAGGGCCCCACCCTGGTGGTGAATAACTAATTGAAACGTTCACCAAGAAGGAAAGCAGGCTTCCTCCAGAATCTCAAACTTTTTCAGAGCACTGGCTGTTTAAGTAGGTGTCAGGGTGCTACTGAGGTCCTAAAACAACCCAGATAGGAAGGGTTTTTACAAAACATGATTGAAAGGCATTTTCTTTTACTACAGCATTTTGTATTTGAGGCAGGGGCAGGAGTGAGAAACAAGGTTAAATCAGAGACAGTGACAAAGTAGTAACACTGTGATGATACTTGTATGATTGGGAGGGGAGCGCTCAGGACACCCCAGTGTTGAAATGAAGTTTTCATAGAAACATAGCCATAGATCAGAATTCACACCCCTGCACAATTCAGCAGTTTAATTCAGTGAATGTTTATGGAATTCCCGAAGGCAGAGTTGCTTAATTTGGGATCCAGGACCACCCACACCATCTGGGATGTTTCTTAAGAATACAAATGTCTGAGACCTACTCCAGAACTACTGAAACAGAATCTTCCAGGCATGAGCCTAGACTTCGGCTCTGTAATGCCTTCTGGCTGATTCTTAAGCATACTAAAGTTTAAACCACCTGAGACCTTTGTCTGTTTTACTCAATGATATATCCAGATGCCTACAATAGCAACTGTCTCAGCTCAATAAATGCCAACTGTTGATTCAAGGCCCTAAGTGACCGAGGCCCAGTTATAGGTATCTGTCATATCATATTATCCAAAATGCTGTCACAAAACAAGTACAACATGAAGAAAACCAAAGTTTTGCCATTCCTAAATACACCTTTTGGGATATTGATTTCAAACTGGTTATTAAGAAACGAAAGACTCAGAAACTTTTACCCTCCCGCTACCTGCCTGCCTAAAGAAATTCAGATGGAAAAAACCTGCAACCGAAAGAAGAAAACATCACCTTAGCATTGTAATAAAAACTAAATATAGCAAACTGGGAGAAATCTGGCAAAGACTGTTCCTTGAATTTCCCTATCCCATTGTTTCTGGGTGGCCCAGCAAGAATTTGTTTACCACCTATTTGCTCTTTTTTTGTGTATATGTAAATTACCTGTTTTCCCTTGGGAATCTCAGGGCCCTACCTCCTCCTACTTTGTCCAAAATGGCATGTAAACCTCAAATACCCAATGCATCTTCAGGTCTTACGTCTTAGGGCACCCTGCAGGTACATCGTAATACATTTTGGACATTTTCTCCTGTGAATCTGTCTCCTGTTAATTTGATTATTAGCCCAGCTAGAAGAACTTGGAAGGTGAGAGGAAAAATTATTTTTTCATCTCCACAAATGTCATATTGCCTAAGGAACCTTTCTAGATAGGCTGGGGGGCAGGGGACACTCTCCTAACTACCTGACAGCTTCAGCAAATTGTTTCCACCTTAATAGGACTCTCAATGCCTGTATTAACTGCAAAAGCTGTGACAGAGACCAGCCTCACAGCTTAGCATTCTTAAATTTTTTTAAATAAAGGAATTAGTAAAACCAACTAAGACATAAGTAGGACCCTAGATCCAGCATGGGGAGTTACTATCTCTCTGCTTACCACCCATAACTGAAGCTAGGCAAACTTTCAGAAGACATAGTTTTACTTGTAGGTAGAATAGCCAAAGAATGAGGTTTCCTTCCTAATCATTAAAACCACAGGAAAGAGAAGGCAAGAGAAATACAATCTTCCTTTTGTATATAAACTGTACTAATGATAGGGCCAAACAAAGGACCGCCCCCGCCCCCCCAATAAAGGAATTTCTATTCTCATTTTCCCTAGTTCTTCAGCTTTCAGCTTCACCTTTTTCCTAGTCCATAGTCTTAATTGTCTTGATGAACTTCTCCGGCTCCTAACCTTGAGCAATAGACTGTCCCTAGCCTGAATCATAAGAATGACCCTACATCCTGCTATAGATAATTACCCTGAAACTTGTAACTCATGTCCCCAACTTGCTGATTACAATTACTTCTGGTCAGCATCCCTTCCAGGCCTTTCCAGGTCCTGGATAGGTGATAACACCTGAATAACCAGCTAGGCCAGAAGTCAACAAGCTGAGGACTCAACCAACTTCCCATCATGTAACCACCCAGTGACAGGGGCTTTGGGGCCTGCTTCTTGGGCCAATGCTTTTAAAACTATTAACTGAATTAATTTCTCCTCATCTAGGGGCCATCAGGATGCAACTGATACCCAGCAAGGCTTCTAGCCCATCCTGACCAAAGAAGTCAACACAGTCTCCCCTTTTAGAGCAGATAGGATGAGAGTTCCCTGAATCCCCAGTAGGTAGGGACAATGACCACCCTCAGCAGGAAGCAGATACAGAAGACCAGACCTCCAGTCCCTCAGCTTCCCATAGAGATTTATGGGGATCACATCTCTCAAGAGAAAACTGAGGAAGGCAGACAGAATAGGGGGGATCTTGGGACACCTCCCATGGGACTCGCCCTGCTGGAATAGTCACTACCTTGATATCAACCTTCCGTTAGTAATCACTGCCCCAAGTTAAGCAACCAGAGGAAACCTAACTAGTACATAAAAGGCCCACCAGTTTGAGCCAGTTCCTAACGCCTGTGAAGTTAAGTTACGACCTTCATTTCACCTAAGCCTCATTATACCATCATAATATCATACATGTGCCCGGAAGTTCATTAATATCATTACAACAGACTGAATTTGGGGAGGGAATATAATATGCACAGTGAGAAAAGGTGATATAATGGAACCCCTGTCAATCAAAAAGCCCCACACCCAGATAAGCATAACCCCTTACAACTAAAGAGAATAAAGTCACCAAAGCCTTGTTAATGGGGGCTCTTGAGTCACATGCCTGCTCGAGCTGACTCCTACTTCTTAGGAGTATGCCTTCCCCTTGTCATTCAAGGCCCTGGAGCCACTCTCTTGCTTGGGCCCGATCCTACCTCTTTGGAGTGTACTCTTTACTTCTAATAAACTACTCTTTCACCACTTTATTTCCTTGTCTTGCTCAATTCTTTGTTCAGGACACCAAGGACCTGGACATTGTGCCGAGAAGGGGCCATTTTCCGGTAACACTAAGACTGTATTATATGATTTATTAAGAACCCACTGCATCCTTAACAGGTGAAAGGATAAAGAAACTGGTAGATCTATATAACAGAATGCTACTCACACGCATGAACCTCAAATGGGAAGAGGCAACCACGCAAGATTATACACTGTAGGACCTTCTTTAAATGACATCCAGAAAAACCATAGGGAGGGGGAACAGATCTGTGGCTGCCTGATTAGGGGTAGGGGTAGGGGACAAGTTTAAGTACAAGGGTATATGTAACACAAGAGAATTTTGGGGGGGTGATGGAACAATTCTTATCCTGTTGAGTTGGTAGCTATATGAACCTGTGCATATGTTAAAACTCATAGAATTGTATACCCCAAAAGCAGTGAATTTATTTTATGTGAATTATATTTTAATATGACCCATTGCATACATAACACAGACTCATTAGGTCTCTGAAGGCCCTGAGACAATTTGCTTTCCTTGATCAGTTTATCAATGTGAGATACCCCAGAACATGTGGTCTTGGAGTATGAGTGTGACAGTCGGGGAACAATGCCATATTATTTGGTCTATGCTAATTACAATTATACCTGGTGCCAAATTTAACATGTCATCAACTGGAAACCATTTTGTAGAAAATTCCTTTATTATAGTGCAAATAACTTTCAGCAGTGACATAATAATGTAAGAACACATTTAGCACATTTTACACCACGCAGTAAATAAAGAAAGTGTTTCTTTGAAAATATCTCATCAGAGGAATATTATTTCTACATTAATGCCAGAAAATGCCAAGGCTGTTTTTCTCAAGGCAACAGGGCTTCCTCCCTCTTTTTGGATATTTTCTTTTTAATACAAATGAAAAGATTTGCCATCTTAACAAATCACCATCAATTCTAAGAGTGATTTGTTGGGGGGTTCTGAACTGGGGTTGGCAAGATTTCAAATTTAAAAAAATAGTAATTTTAAGACAATTCTGGCATAGACCAAGAAGAAGAATTCACTTCTATTAACTTTTAAATAGATATACTCTTATACACACTCACTCCAATTTTGATGCAGAAATGGACAGATTGTCTACAGCCTGCCTTTTATTTCCCCAGAGGCTGATTGTTAGTTACACTCCTTGGTTTTGGTCATATTGCAAACTGAGGTCTCTGGTCAGAAATAACTCCTTACATACCCAAATGCTTTCCTATGACGCTTTAAATTGCACTTTCCATCCTGAATTCCCACCTTAGATCTCATAAGCCGATAAGAGGATTGTTCCAGTTTATAGCTAACGATTAGCACAGCTAGATTAGGCCCCTGATAATTTAGCTCTATCTGAATCAAACCATCACATCATTTAGATGAATTCCAATAGGCTTAAACAAGAGGTTCCCACTGACCTTATAGAGAAATGAAGGGTTAACAGTGTGTCTTTACACTGAGCCACCTAAGAGCTTGGCTGCTAACCAGTTTAGCTGATAGGTAGAGAGTACAGTGTCAGTTCCAATCAGTTACACTCCCACCTCCTCCAGTTTCTGCTGAATTATGCAGTGCATGGGAATGGATGGCCACTCAAAGGACACCTCTAGTGGGAGTCTTCCACCGTAAGTAGAATTGAGACCCCTACAAATATACTTCAGAGTGCCCTCTAAGTCTCTCTATAAACACACCTCCTCAAAATCTAGTGGCTTTACAAGTCATGAGAAGTTAGTCACAGGCTTGAAAATACCTGAAGCCACAGAAGAGCCCTCTTGACTGAATATGGCTGATTAAGTCAGCTGGTCCATAAAGCTTTTCAATGCTCAGCCAGTCTTGCTGGATAAAGTATCTTCGTATATAACACAATGGAACTGCTAAACAGTTTCAAAGTTGAGAAGAATCCAAATATATCACCTATAAAAAATTCACAATTTTAGTTTGCCCCTTCTTAGACTTTGGTACTGAAACACTGTCTACATTCTTGACACGTGAAAATGACGTGGCCACTTCAGTGCCTCTGCATGTTGTGTAAAAAAACTCAAAGCAAAGCAGGACAAGGACGTGTCAAAACAAGACGCGGTATGCTGTACAAACAAAACCTAAATTATATATAAATACACCCCTACCCCAGAACCCCTTCCCTCCCACCCCCCAACTGCCTGACCAAAGCAATGCCGAGTCCTTCTTTCCAGGGCCAATGCAACTTGGAAAGTCCAGTGCCCAGAACTCCAACCATCCCTGGTCTTACGGTGACATTTATAGTAGTGCAGGCTCCTCCTGGAGATGCTCTGCTGTCTGATCAGTTCCACAAGGGCAGGAAAACTCTTACAGCTTAACTGGAAGCACTCACACTATTGGCTGGACTCAAAGTCCTGGGAGTTAATCTTTCAGATAAACTAATTGGATCATTTCCTAACCTGGATCCCATCTTATCCTAGTATCTCAGCAGAGCCAACAAAGTAGGAAGCACCTCTACTCTGGAGTTGCAAGGGCATTGCTTAGGGATACTGGTGAGGGTCACATAATAAAAGTGATACAATGAGCTAATAGCTTAAGATGATATAAATTATTGGCAAGTAAGTTATTTGGGGCCATTTGCTTCTGCTTTATACTACATTCCAGAATCATTTTTATATTATACTCTTAAAAGTTTATATATAATAGTCATTTAAAAATTGTCTATGCAATCACCTTTTATGTTGTCAATTTGTTTAATAGCAACTAACGGGCCATTATGTAAATCTAGGGAAAAGTAGCTCATTAGTCTTAAGGAAGCCAAATACTGTGTTAATTCACAGTAAGAAGATAAAGTAATGTAAATACAATTTTACATAACTGTCAATAACTTGAAAAGCAATTTTATCAAAATGTTGCAAAGCCTCCCCAAAAGCCCTTCAGCAATTTACATCAAGAGACCCTAAATTTAGGGCCCCGGAGGACATGATTCAATTCTTTAAGGTAGAACTTCACCTTTTTCATGAATGTAATAAAGCAGACTCTCTGTTAACTGGCAAAATCTTTTGCCGGTTGCCTGAGAGCGTCAGTTGCTTGAGTTCTGGTTAACGGAGAGTTGACTTACATTTATCCAGCATCTACCCATCCCTATGGGTGCAGGTTAACTGAGAGTCTACTGTACATACTTTTCCCCCTCAGACCTAAGGTATTTGTACATTCAGAAGTTCATAACTTGCTGTTCTTGAGACATTAATCATTCTCTTAATACACAAGTTGAGTATAAATAAATATGAGAAAGCTTTAAAAATCTGAATTAACATTATGCTGTGCAAAGAAACCCCCCAAAACAAAAAACAACCAAACAAACCTTGAACAACCTACATTCTATGTAAATACCCTGACTAAAATGTTGGTTGTGCTACAGCTCCACTTCAGTGCAGAAATGAGTTGATTTCGGTGTACCGTCTTTGTTGTCATCTTTAACACTTTTGTTTCTAAAGATCATTTTGCTTTGAAAAGATGAATAACTTGCTACCAAATCACAAATCATCACAAATCCATTTCCGTTTAGTCTGAATAAAATTCAGCATAAATGTATTACTTTGTTCTAGAAATAATGGCTCGGTGTCTTTGTTCCGACAGCTTCCTAAGGGCAAACCACGGTGTCATTTTGGGTTTAAACTACACAGAAAGAAGAGAAGGTGAAGCTTGCCTTTTGTTTTTTGTTTTTTAAGTCTCCAGATCTTGTTAAGACACTTCTTCCAGACCAACAGTCAGATAGTTGTGGCACCTGATCCTATTTGAAACAGAGGTGGTTTAAATAACATCAGCCAAGCTTAGTGATCTGAAGGTCCCCATTTATCTTTATGGTGTCAATTGCAGATAACGTTTGAACGCGATGGTAAAAGTCAAAAAGTTGATGTCCATCCACAAACACTCTGAAACGAGGGTGCTCACAGAGAATTTCCACCTGGAAGAAACAAAATAATAATCTTAGTTCACAATTTCAATGAACCCTGCTGGGGAAAACAGAAAACACTTCATTTTAGAGTAAAGCAACATCTTCAGTGTTTTTCACATGTTGGAGTGCACTGAGATCATACAGAAGGCTTGTAAGAACAGATTGCTGAGCTCCACCCCCAAATTTTTCTATTTAGTAGGCCTAGGGTAAGGTTTAGAAATCTGCATTTCTACCAAGTACCAAAGCGATGTTGCTGTTTGCTGGAATGAGGAACACACTTTATGAACCATTGCTCTACACTATTCAATATTCTTTAAAGATTTAATTGCTGTGCTTTAACATTTCTTCCATTCCTTGCACTCTAGAAAGTGACACAAAGTAACACAGATTTGTTTAAATGGCATTTTGTGCCTCCACGGTCACCCTCTGAGCATTTCTATCCCACCCTCAGAGGAGTCCCTCACAAAAGAGAACTGGTACCCATTAGTGGCATGTAATAATAATCTGGTAAATATTAAAGCAGAGAGGTTACATAGGAATTACCATTGGACCCAGGATGCTTAATTAACAAGGCTATGTTAAGCCAAACAGAAATACCTTATGATAAAAATTTTTTCTTTCTTTTTCTAAACTTGAATAATTCACTAGAGTTTAATCATTGGTTCTGTGCTACGTATTTATTAAAAGCACTGGTATTCACCATGGAAGGAGAGACTCCTTATGTGATATTAGTCACATTTAATTTCATATTATTACTAAAATTATCACCAAGAAGGTCCACCTTCATTTCAATTTTGTTGTTGGGGAGCATTATATTCCTCTTGGCAGTCAGCTCTGATTACTCACACTCATGAGCTATGCATTAGGATTCATAATTAAGAAACTGCCACAGTCAAGATGAGCCTAAGGGGCCATTACCATCCTAGAGAAGGAGGAGGGCAGGGAAAATGGGTAGGGGGCCTTTCCCAGACTATGAGTAGAAGGGCAACAATCTCAGTTCTATCATAGATGTGAAAAGCCATGGATTCTTATTTTCCAGATGGGGGAAAAAAAAATACTTCTTTATAAGGCCCTTGTAAATTTCTAGACGAAGAACAACAGGTAAAGGTATTTCTGCTTTCTTAGGCGTGCATGCAACACGAAGCTGAGTTGTCATTTAAACGGAGTTGTCATTATCGTGATTTTTGTTAATAAGGCATAATGTAGACAACTTCATCACCAGGTCTGACATTTCAGTAAATCCTTTCCTAATACATTACTGATTTGCATCTCGTACTTGGCATTGTTTTTCATAGAGGAAGGTTCTATTAATGCTGTTTAGTTGGATGAGAAGTTTAGGCTGTGCTTCCTGCCCAACAGATAGTGGGGAGCAAATCTATACTCATCCAGGCCCAAGGGAAGGAATTTGTCAGTCACAGAGTTGACTTAATCCAGATGCGGAAACAAGCACGTGGCCAAGACCCATTAGCAAAGGCAACAAGAAAAACTGAGATGATAATTACTATATTCTTTAAAAGGTCATACTTAAGAAGGTTTAGAGATACTTAAGGGTTGAGCAAAAAATGAGGAACAGTCATATTTATTAATCAGTCAGATATTTGGGACAGGTATCTACTATATACATGCCTAGTATCTATGAATATTACATAGAAAAGTATTCTTAACACCCTGGACATGTAAATATGGATTTATTTACTGAAGGTATCTGCTAAATACAGCCAAGAGCTACCATGGCAAGTGTTAATTCATATCAGCAAACAGCTCTTTTGATCTTTTTTCACCATTGGGTGACAAATTTCCTAGACATGCAAAAATTTTGGCCGCTTAAAGTGTTCTTGGCACACACCAGAGGAGTAGAACACCATCACTCTGCCAGGGGTTGGAGCTGAACCACTTAGGTACTCACCCTGAATGGCTGGTCTGGGATGAATGGAAAGTAAGGGATTTCTGACTGTTCTTCACCCCTTTGACCAGATATAAGAGAATTTCTGAGAAGCTGCCGGTCTGAGAACACCACTCTGAGTTCAATTGCCACATCAGCTGGAGGATCTTCTGAGTCACCACAGGTCAAGCTGATGACAAAGCTGATTAAGAAAATTGTCTTTTATTCAGGGTTGGCTGTAACAAAATTTAACAATGACCCAGGATTCCATATTTCCTCCTTCTTCTCAGGGGTTTATCTGCTTTTAATACGACACTGCTCTTTATACAGGAGGTCAGACTATGTCTGGATAAGTAGGATTACAATCAAACTAGTTATTTTGTTGCCTCACGGAGGCTCTAGTGGAGGTGAAAATGACAAACATTAGGGAATTCAGATACCCAAAACCATCCACATATCTGTGTCTTAATTCATTTCAGAATTCTCAAAAACAGCCCCAGAAATTGACCAGGGAAAATAAGATCCTATAAAGTTTGGTTCTCATTTATATTGACAGTTTTTGCTCCAAGCACCATGTTTAAAAACCATTAAAAAAAAAAAAATCCTTTGGCCTCCCCTAAGGGTCAAAGAGAAAATGATGTGGGCCTATATTTATCATCCCTGATATAAATAGCTGTCTGGAGAAATGATGGCTGGGATTCATACACATTCTTTTCATGGGAACATGGTACTTTCTTGGCACTTCCAACTAGCAATACTGGCCACAGGGAGAGGAAGAGGAGCAGCAATAAACAGGAGTGAGCCGGGCCTGTCACTGCCTCGAGTGTGGAGGACTCTGCCTCTGCCTTACCTCTCAGGGTTCAGGCCAACGATGCCCATCACTAACACCTTCTTGCCTGGTCTCATGCCACCTTTAATGTGCCCACAAAATGGAACTATCTGCAAAGGATGAGAGGAGAACAGGAAGTTTACAGTCGGTAAGGGAACAGCCAAACCCTCAGATCCTGAGGACTCGGCACCTTAGAAAATGCAATTAGAAGGGAAGAGGGTACAGGCAGAGGCACAGAACAAAATCAATTACCAGTCGTGGGAAGTACAGGTCGGCTTGAACTGGAGAGCCCAAGGAGTTGTTTAAATGTCCATCGTCTAGTTTCTAAAAATAGAAACACACAGATTGGCTTTCCAAAGGCTCCTGTTCTGGGGATGGGGAGAGGGTGAAGGGAGGGAGCCCAGGATTTACACAAATCTGGCGGAATCCAGCAGCCCTCAGAGTACAGGCAGCGGCTGCAGATGCTGCCGCCTCAATCCATAAACCTCCGGAACAAAACCCGTCCGTCCTTTCCTCCCGATAGCTAAGCCTCCAAGATCCCCAAACCCCTCAGATCGAGATCAAAATCAAGGTCGAGGCACACCGGGGAGCCAGAGCCCGCGTTGGAGGAGGGCAGCCCCCTCTCCAACTGTAAACGCTCTGGACTCGCTGTCATCCAGGCCTGTGCTCCAGGACGTGGCTGGAGTGGAGCTGCTGCGCTCAACTTCTCTCGGGAGCCACCGGCGCGGACCCACTTCCAAGGGGGAATCCCCGGGACGTCTGGGACGGACGCGGGGCACGCGCCCCAACACACTCACACACGCTTACCCTCACACGTGCAACATGCACACACCGGGCCGGGGGCTGTACGGCACGGAGGTGGCTGTCGGTCACCCCCACCCCGCCGTCCGACCAAAACACCATTCCCCGGCTCAGCGGCACCCCCAGCCTGGGGCACCCCTCCAGCCCGCTGCACACGGGGTCCTGCTAACAGGTACCGGGGCGCCTTCCCAAGCGGGGGCGCCGGCCTGGGCCTCAGCTCCTTTCCGCCGCAGCTCGCCTGGAGCAGGCGGCGCGTTGTGCGGGCGGCGGGAAGGGGGCGCCTCGCGTGCGCCCCGCCACACTCACCACCACGGCATCACTGTCGGCTACCGATCCCGCCATCTTCTTGCACAGCGCGGCGGGGTGCAAGGCTGGTGGCCGGGCGGCTGGGGACGTGGGACGCAGCTCGCGGGCGGGGATCCCGGGGCGGTCCTGCGCCGGGCGGGGGCGCGGGTCCGAGAATGGCTCGGGCGCGCACACACACGCGGGCACGCGCACGCGCCTGGGGCCCCGGCGCCGACCTGGCTGGCAGGCCCAGGAGGAGGGGGAGGGGACAGGGAGGCGGCGCCGGCCGCGAGGTCGAAGGTGTCCTCTGCTGCCCCGGCCGTGGCTGTACAGTCGGCGCAGCTTTCAGCCTCAGGGTGCCCCTGTCTCCGCCCGAAGAAGAAAGGTGGCGAAGGCCGCACTGCGCTGGCCCTGGGCGGCATTTAAAGGCAACCGGAGCTCGGCTTGGGAACCGGGAACAGGGCGGGGACCTGGCTATGTTGCCACGGCTTGCTCAGCTTGCCCTGCCCCTCGGCCATTGGACAGTGGAAGGAGACTGGGGCGGGAGGGCTGGGCCTGTCAGGGTAGGGGCGTGCGGGAGGACGAGGGCCTGCCCAGTTGTACCTCCCCGGAGTGAGGGTGGGTGGGACTGGGGAATGGGGAAGTGAGGGGACTTGCCAGGTGACAGGTGCTTGTGACATCCCTGCTCCTCCCTTCCAGGCAACCCCCTGCCTTCTCTGGCCACGGCCTGGGGCAGATGAAACAGTGGAGGCCGAGGCCAAAGGAAGACTGGGGGGTGAGGATGGTATTCCAGACTTCGAGATTTCTTTCAGAGAATGATTTCTTTCAGATTATTCCAAAAAAGCAGGAGGAAAGAGTCATTCGGCTCCCTGGGGTAGAAAGGTAATGAAAGGTCTCTAGGGTTGCATAAGTAAATATTTGGCCCAAAAGCTAGAAGCAGAGAGGATTCCAGGTAGGGACTTTTATATCCCAGGAGATTAGATACAGACCAGGCCTCTCTCCCCTGTGGAAGGATGGGCAAGCCTTGGCTTCCCTGAAGGCTCTGTCAGGCAGAGGTCTAGCTAAATCTTAACCACATTGAACTGTGCATAGCGACTGTCCTCAAAGAGCCTCCATTGGGCCCTGGTTTTTACAAGACATCTGCCCAGTTTAGGGTACTAAGTTTGTCGCTGAAAATCTGATATCCTTCATGGAGTAATTCCCAGGGAATGCACCCCTCTTTATTCCAAGACACAAATTCCTTTATGACATTTCCACATTAGGATGATTATGTAATGTCTCAGATAAAGCTGTATCAACATACCCTCTATTAGGTGACATCTTGGCTTAAGCATTCCATTGTGTGAATCACCAGAGTGTTTTACGCTAATAAGCAGAGAGCATGTGTGACCTACTGCAATCCCAGAGGGGCCCTCAGCGGCTCCCTTCCAGCCACTGTTGCCAGCTGTGTGTCCTGGAACATCACTGTGACTCTTGTGTCTTAGCTTTCCCTTTATGGACCAGAGCTAATTGTGGTAATCTCAGTTGAGTAGGGAGAATTACCTGCACATGCCCTATAAACCACAGTCATCTGTGTATTCTCTGAATTAGACACTGAAGTGCAGCACAGTTGTGGCTCACATTTTTGCTCTTGTTTGCCTATCTTAGCTCAAAAATCACACCTTCCTGCCAGGGAGCCAACCAAAAAAAGAAATAAAAATTCACACCTTATTGATTATTTTAAAACATTAACCAACTATAGGAAACTTGGTATTTTGAAAGCACACTTTGGTATACCTCAATTTCTGAGTCTGTTATGGGGGAAAGCCACTGAAGTTGTCATTAGATCAGCTGAGTAACACTATACCTCATGGTGGGTAAAGAGCCTGTACCCTTGGTTCAAATCCTGGCTCTACCATTGACTAGCTGGGTGATCTTGGGCAAGTTACTAAACTTCTCTGTGCCTCATTTTCTTCATCTTTGAACCAGAGATGACAGTGATAATGATGATGATAATGTCTAGCTTAAGTAAACTGGTTCCCATGCCTTCCTTAGAATGAATCGTACCTGGCACACAGTAAGCACTTACCTTACTCTGTAAAAATACTGAGTGCCTGCCATGTACCAGGCAATAGGGATCCAGTATGGACCTTTTTGTTGAGGTTATATTGTAGGGGGAAGTGTAGTCAATAAACAGATAAATACAAGGGCTGTCCGGAAAGTATCCACCGGTGTAATATGGAAAATACAGGCATTTGTGGCTGGATTTTTTTTGGACATCCCTTTATATGTCAGGAGGGTAAAAGTTTTAGAAAAAATAGTAAAGCAAGTAAGGTGGGAGAGAGAGCAATAGAAGGGCATAGGGTGGCCAGGGAGGCCACCGAAGCAAAAGTGGCCTTTGAGAAGATCCCTAAATGAAGGGAGGTTGTTATTTGGAAATCTGGAAGAAGCTGCTGGCAGAGGGAATTACAAGGGCACAGTCCCCAGGGTAAAGTATGTGAAGAAACTGTTGGGTGTAGCTGGGGTGCAGTGGCTGAAAAGATAAGTAACTAGAAATGGGATAGACATGTAGATGACGTGAGGATTGACTTTCACTTAGGAGAGATGGGAAGACATCAGACGTTTCTGAGCAAAGGAGTGGCGTAGTTTGCCTTCTATTGTAGCTGCATCCCTCTGGCTGCTGTATGGAGCGGCCTTTATGAGGAGGGTAGTGAGTAGGAGACTAGGCAGGAGCAGAGCTTAGGAGGCTCCTGCACCAGTCCAAGCAAGATATAATGGTGACTTTGACTGTTGGGTATGGTGAGATATGAGAAGCCATGGACCCTTGGTAACTCCTAGTTGTTGTCATTAAATAGCTTTCAGATTTTCTTCTAAGCCTCAGTTTCCTCAACCACAAAATTAAGAGGTTAGGTTCATTCATCATTCCTTCTTAGCTCTTTGAAAGTTCTGGTTCCTGAAAAGCTGTGTAAATAGTATCAAATTTTAAATGGGTTTGAGAGTGGGTGCTGCTGAATAAAACTAATCTTTGTGGGGTGAAGAATACCCTTTGATTTATGTTGTAAGTGGAATTGAAGATACTTGGATTGCTTCAGATGAGTTTTTTACATTTTGAGAATGTAAGGAATAGGAAGGTACTGAACCTGCCCGAAACACTTTAACATGGAAAATTGCCTTTCATTCTAAAAATGCTTGATTCCTTCTCAATCTATAGAATGGTTCATTTTGAATATGGAGAGCAGGGAGAAAGCCTAAGTGAACTTTTTGTTATAGTTACAGCTGAACAGTGTCAAAATACTTCTCATAGGGAAAAGTCATTAGCAAATTAATGAATTCTAGAACTTAAAAACTTTTTTTTTTAGTTGTATAGTGAAGGATAGACAAATTTTGCTTCATGGTATGATTAAAAGCATTTACTTTGTCTAAAAATTAGCTGAGATTGTGTCTCTTTTATGAAATGCAACGATGATATTTTATGATGAACTACATTTCTATGGAAACTACTAAAAAAGGTAAAAGGGGGAGCTGTCAAATAGATTATTAGCATCAAAAAGGAAGTATAAATAGGTCTTTGAAGATAGACTTTGCTAAATGATCTTCCCATGAAAAATAGTAGATTACTTCTTTTTTTCCTTTTATTTTGTTTTATTCAAACATAAACATGCAGAATTTCTCATTTTGGGAGGAAAATACAGCATTGACATCAATTCAGCAGTCATTTTATGAGTTTTGCCAAGTGCTATGATACCTTGAAACAAAAAGAGATACAGTGGACTCTTTGTTAATTGGAACTCAAACAACTGGCACTCTCAAGCAACTGCTTGCTTGAGTTCTGGTTAACAGAGAGTCTGCTTACATTTATCCCACATCTATTGTACCAATCCCCATGGATGCCGTGTAACTGAGTGTCTACTGTATTTGAAACGACAGGAGTCTTGTCCTCAAGGAGCTTACAGCTCTCTCTGAGGATCAAGGCAGAATGTAGTGGTGGGTGAGATAACAGCGGCCTCAAACCTATAGCCTAAGGGTGGGGGACATTTACTCCCATTTAAAGGATTAAGGCTGCTTTCTGGAGGAGATAGCATAGTTCTGACCACATGCATAGTAACTACTTCCACAATCCCACAAAAGCAGGTCTTCAAAGACCACATGGCAGCTCTGCTCCTGTCCTGAGTTCTAAACCCACAGCTGTTCCTGCTCTGGCAACCAGCTGAACCCCTGTTGGCAGGGGCTGCCTTTGGTCTCCTGCCCTGGTCCATGTAGACATGTGGTTGCTTTCCTGGTACTCTCAACTGCCTTCTTAGGCCTCCAAAGGGCCCTGATCCCCTAGGCCTGACTTTGACCTTCAGACTACCTTTCTCTATCTGTGTATATACGCATTGGCTAGAGAAGGGTTTCTCAATCTTAGCACTGTTTTAGGCTAGGAAATTCTTTGTTATGGGGGCCTGGCCTGTACATTGTAGGATATTGAGCATTAGATGCCAGTAGCATCCCCTTTCCCAGTTGTGCCAACCAAAAATGTCCTGGGACATTGACAAATGTCCCAAGGTGTGGGTTGGGGGGCGGGGGGGGGGGGGAAGGGGCAAAATAATTCCTAATTGAGAACCAGTTATGCAGAGAGTGCTTTAAGATTCTTATTATTCATGTTTATATATATGATATAAAATTTATCCAATCTAATCTAGAGTAGAAACTTGCACATCAGAAACAATGCCTTTGGCAAGTCATTGCTTCCTTACACCACAGGAACACTTCACAAACGGGCCCACAAAGAACCCCTAAAATGAAGGAGGACTTGTGACAGCTCTGGTAGATGGAATGTCTTTATAGTATTGAGAAATTTGTGTGAATTTTGCATTATTTTTAATATAAAGTTCTCTCCACTCCCATAAATACAGTAAAATTAAAGCATCCCAAATGTTTCTTTTCTCCTGTGGCCTAATTCTCTGTCCCCACTCCGGACTACAAAGGGTGGTGCAGTCTGCTTTGAGGAATAAGACACTGCAGTTTTCTAGGTGGGTCAGCTTTCAACTCTCCATAATTGTTTTTGTCAGGCCACTCTCTGCTCGAGATAAATATTCACGTAGGCAGCAAAATATACAAACTCAGCACTCTTGTTTACCGGGATAGGTAGGAAGGCAAATATTTATCAAGCTATTTTTCTATCTTTCAATACATGATTGAAGTCCTTAATTATTTTAGGAACTATGGTCATGGTTATAAAATAATTATGTTAGATACATACAAATTTGTGTTGAGAGGACTAATTAGGAGACAACCATAAAACCTGGCAGTTAATGCCAGTTTCTAACATTTCATCATTTTTGGTTTATTTATGAGGAAACTGGAACCAGCCTCCTGCTTGTGTTTTAATTGCAAGGAAGGGTTGATTTCAGAAAACCTCCACGCTGAATAATGAGTCCATCCCCAGGAGGAGTTCCAGGCTTCAAAGGTATGTGCTGCTTCCTGCCCCGGAGATGTCACTGTGGGCCCTTTAGCTGTCTGAGACGTCCCCAGAGTGCACCCACCTCCGGAGAGAGACACTCCTGTGAAAGGTAACGAGAGCCTGGACGATGGGGAAGCGACCAGCAGTCTGCTCAGGGGAAAGAACCCTGCTGCTACGTTCTGAACAGGCAGCATGAATGAAAGATACTTAAAGATTCTTCCCTGCGGCCCTTGGAGCGTTTACCGAGAGCCAAGGACGTGCTTCTGCGCCTTCTCTCCAGCCTCACCTTTAGGCTCTTCCAACAGGCGGATCTGCTGTTCTTCCGCCAGTCTTTTACAGATCAGGAATGTGACAAGCGCAGCCCCGGACTGATTTCCCTCTTCTCGTTATGCATGATGGTTCTGTTTTCATTTGCTGGTTTTTAGTCTTTCTCTTTATTGTCTCTGTGACTTTATGTTCTTGTTGTCAAGTGGCATAAAGGGTTTCTGGGTTTTGTAGTTTTATGGAAACTTTGTGGGTGGAGGGAGACCAAGATTCAGATCTTGCAGTCATTTGGAAATCCTAACTAATGGGGGGAAACTCAGAAGGCATGCTGCCAGCTGTCATTTGATTTTTAGAGAAAGAGTGTTTAGGTGACACAGATTTCTGGACTTCTTAAAAGGTGAACTGCACAGAGTAGGGGTTAACATGGCACCGCTTCTGAACAAACCACCAGGCAGGAGAGACTTTTAACTTGGCATCAAATTTGACTAAGCAAAGTCATTCAGAGAAAACAGACTTCATTTACTTATTCAACTATTCATTGAGGTGGGCTCCATGTTAATTGCCATTATGATCCTTTTTCACTTTCTGAAAAAAAAAATCAACCAACCATTACACACTCGTACTTAAAATACTTGCCCTCCTTTTCAATATGTGTTTCTTAAGAATGTATCTACTCTCACATTATACCAGGGGTGCCAAAACAATGTATACACATTTTAAGCGATGTTATCTATGTATTACGTATGTACTGATAGTGACCACTTTGAGCAGCTCTTGTAATTGTAGAAGTCAAATGTGACTTGATTACATCTTTTGTTATCAGTATGTATTGAGTATCACAATTTTAATACAGTTTTTTCCTTTCTTAAAATGTGTATACAATTTTTTGATACCCTCTGTAGATTCTTCTCCTGCACACTGCCCCTTCCGTCTGACATTACTCAGAATGGGTCTAAGAGCTCCCCCACCAACATGGCAACATCGTCCAGAAAATAAAAATGAAGTGTTTTGAATTCAGATGCTGATTCCATTCTACTGCCAATCAGATAACATGTTTTCTATCTAATTTTAGTTTATCTGGTATGCTTTGATTTTAGGCCTAAATTGTTCAAATGATTAATTTATTCCATAAAGATTGAGTGAAGAGCTGAAGAAATATTTTAAATTGCAGAAGTTCAAATTGGCAGTCTACGTTGATTGGTCATTACATTTCATTCACTCACAACTTACCCTTGGCTTGCTCAGTGCTGCTCCCAAACCTACAGATTAGTTGGAATTCTATAAATTCAGGAGGAATTCAGCTGAACGTGACTTTTCAAGATTGCTTGGTGAGAGCGTGTGTGTGGATGTGTGTGTGTGTGCTGTGAAGGCGGGGTGGCATGGGGGACAGGGAAATTTTCAGTCCTCATTTTAATTACCAGGAATAACCAAGAGTAACTTGGGGAGAGGAAACAAAGTAGCTTGCCTGTGCTTATTTATTTATTTATTATTTTCTATCACCAATATTAATGTCAGGGGAAACTCCATCAAGAGAGGAAATGCTTTTTTGTTTGTTTTGTTTTGTTTTAGGTGACTGAAGCAGAGATACAAGTGTTAACTATCTATTCTTTGAGACTTTCTCTGCTAACAAATGTTGTTGACACTGATCTGGAATCGTCTTACACATAAACTGGATTCCTAGCCTGTTCTGTTCACCTTAGACATCAGTCGAATGGTACTTAATGATACCAAATAGCTCTTTTCCCCAGTAACCCCCGCTTCTCCCTGGACAAGATGGCGCACTTTGTTACCGCCCCTTAGGGCTCCTCCCTACTCCTTTCATTAGCTCTGGGCTCTCCTCCTGGTTAGAGTCCTCCTCCACAGCTTGTCTTTGGGGAGTGAGTGAGTGTTGAGCCTGAAAGAGAAAATTAAAAGCCAACAATGCATACATCTCGTTTACATGTGGTCCTTCTTTGGAATGCAGTAGTTCTGGCCTTTCAGGAGGCGAATACTCACCCTTTGCTCTTTTAGTCACCATTGACAGACTGATACCACAGTCAGGACAGGCTGAAAAATGAGTATCATCCCACTTCTAACAAAAATGATGTAGCTAACAGTTATTCTAGATAAGGTACAATTAAAGATCACCCCTAGTCTAGATGATTTTACAAATTATCCAATTCCAGGTGGTAAGCTTTATAATATAATAGCTATGTTAGTGGTATTATTGTTTCCCCATCCTGATTAGTAGATTCTTGGACTCTTTAAAGTAACCTGATATTGAACATTAACTATTGTGAACATCTTCTCTAAGAGGTATGAGCAAGGAAGGTGCTGCCTTTCCAGATTCCTTATTTAATTTTATTTAACAAGCACTTACATAGTGTCCACTATGGGTGCTTCTCTGAATACTTGACAAACGCCTTCGCAGGCTGAGTTCTCTGAAAGCCGTAGTTGAGACAGTTTGGGGTGTCAGGTGTTTATTAGGGATGAACACCTTTGAAGAGAAGGGACACAAAGCAGAGAGAAAGAAGTCAAACTGCAATGCCAGGACCAGCCTGGCAGGAGACTTGAGGTGCTCGCTGCCTGTTGAGGTGTCCTGCATCAGTTGGGAATGGCCGCCTTTCTACCCCACCTTGCTCAGTCACCAAACACGAGCTCCCCTGGGGAAGACATGACCTTGGGCAAGGCAGCTCTCTGCAGCAGAGACAGGCTAGAGTTGCCCAGAGCTGGAGTTTGTCTGCTGGCCATCCTCCCTGCATCTGGGCAGCAAGTTCTCCCTTGAAGGGGGTTTTGGTGGCACACTTCCATGTCTACTCAAATAGTAATTCATTCAACCCACATGACAACCTTACAAGGTAGGTCTTTTAATAAGTCCCCTTTTACAGATGAGAAAACTGAGGCCTGGAGAAATTAGGTAGCTTATCAAACTAGGTCAGGAAACAGAGCTGAAATTTGACCCAGGCAGTGTGGCTTCAGAATCAGAGCTCATAACTACTCAGCTTTGCTGTCGTAGCCATTACTTCAGAGAGAGGGTTGGAGGACAGCCTAATAACAATATTGGCATTGCAGTGTGATGTTGTGAATGAAGCGCATTCACTTCAGTGTTTTAGTGTTTGATTTAGTTCTTTCTAATGTAGTGCAAATAACATCAAAAGGTGAAAATTTGGGGTTGTGTACTGTATTTAAATCCTGCCCCTAAAAATCCTGCCCCTAAAAATGTAAGAATTAGGACTAGATGCTGAGGAGCAGTGAGTGGGCTTGAAATCCTACAAAAAATGGCATGTGAAGAAGGAAGGGCCCCTTCAGAGTTTAGGGTAAGGAGCAAGTAGGTGGAAGAAAGGCTATAAAATGCAGGGCAAGGCCAACCAATTTTGTGCTCTGCCAGTCACAGGAGTGAGATGTTAGATTAAAGGACCTGAGGGAAAAGCAGGTGGCACTATGGGAAGGGGGTAACAGAAGGAGAAGAGGGTTTAGCACTCTAGAGGGTCTGTAAAACTGTGCAACATTGTGAAGAGCCAGAAGGGCACAAGAGCAGGTAAAAGATAAGGGCCTAGGCTTCTCCTCGGAGGGGACATGTGTGGTCTTGGATAAAAGTGTGGTGAAAAGAGGAAATTCAGTGGCAGCAGTACATTTTTCCCTCACTGTTTTTGGAATCATTTCCTTTATTATGAAATTAGATTTTTGTTTCTAAAGACCAGGCTTAGGTAAGGGGGAAATCCCAGGAAGGCATGTTTTATTTTGGATGATTCGGAATACACATTTCCCTCTCTTTTGCAGTTGTATTTTTTACTAGAAGAGCTCATGCGCTGGAAGTCATTATCTTTAATATCTTTAGCTCTAATGGGATTAACTGGTTTCACAATCTTTTTCTAGAGTGTGGTGAAATCCCCTTTTTGAGCCCAATATAGAAAATTTGTTTCAATCCCTTGTTACCTTTCTTTGTATAGGAAAACATGATCCCTGAAAAAAATCTTAGTAGGAAGTTCTCTCTGCAAAAATAGTCAACAGGGATAAAATTCAGCAACATGACATGTAAAGTTTCCAGCAGACTAAATATGTCCTATGACCCAGAGGGATTAAAGGATTCTACTCGGGATCTGAATAAAGGTCATTCTTGCTACTGAACTGATTATGTCACTATCATTGACCCTTATGTTAACAGGGTCTTCCCCTTGTCACATATCCTGTCACATTTTCTTATGGATATTTCAGCATGGTTTGCCCATTTTCATAAAGGCATCTTAGAAACTTGCCCTAGAATAACAATATTCTAAATAATTCACAAAGCAAAGCAAATATGTAGATGTTAAAAACTAATTTACAACTACAAGAGAATCCATGATGCCACATACAGCTCTTGCTTAGAGTAAATACTTAAACTCATTTATTACACCGAACCAAATGGGGAGAACATGTACAGACATTTGTGTATCTGGAGCATAGAATATTTCAAATGCCATCCTCTTGCAAATGAGCAGGGTTTCAGAGAAACATATATTTCCTGGAGTAAATGGTTTGTATTTGGGGTGGGAGACAAACCAATGCTTTCTGAACTCTAGGATTCTATTGAAGAGTATTTTCCCCAAAACCAACAGGCTTTATGAAGCCAGAGCAGGAATAAATGTGGAGGAATTGCAGCAGTGGTGGAAGAGAGAGGCGATATCTTGGAATCCTTCATGTTTCCTATTGACCTTTTGACAGTTCTGACCTGACTTTGTGCAGTCACTCCTAGGCTGGGCATAATGCATGGGCCCCAATGAAAGTAAGCCTTATTTCAGGGAGTACTCAAAAGGTGGCTTATTTTAGGACTTTGAAGTGCCTACATTCAATCCTTGGACACTGCCTGTGGAAGCCACCTATGCTCCTAGGACATTTGTCTCTTCCAAGAGCTGGATTCAGTATCAAAAAGTAAACCGTTTCATAGAATGCTATGTGTACCAGAAAAACCAGGACATGTTCTTGCGAAAAAATCAAAGCATTTGACTACTTATGGGTGAAATTTCTGGATTATAGGCTATGCACATCTAATAGTTTTGTAGATAACTGCCAGGTTTCTGTCCAGCATGGTTGGACCAACTAAATACATTTTCTATTCCATGTGTGATGGCTATACACTAAGCTGAACCACCCTTAGGACAAACTGAGTTTCCCCTTCTAAAAAACAAAGATAAAAAATGTAACATCCAGGTCACCAAAACTTAATCTCTAAAAGATGTCTGGTCACAGATAGATCTAAAATGAATTTGATGTGCATTTGATATGGATCCTTGTCCCTGTGCTTCTCCCCTGTGATGCAGGCCACACTCATACTCTTGAGACTGGTGGTGTCCTAGAATTAGCTGTACACTTTCGTGAGATGACATTCAAGTCCCACAGACACAGCAAGGTCAGTGAGGGCTGGAAGGTAAAGTGAGCCTGGCTCATAAAACCAAGAGGCACTTATGATTTAACAAGATTAACAAGTGCTGCTGAAAAGAGTTATCCAACCTGAGTCACAGAGAAGGTTGCCAGCTCAATTCTCTTGGCTTTGCTGTCACACCACACGAGTAGAAAGTTCCTGAAAACCTTGCATGAAACAGCAATAAAGTGCTTTGGAAAACAATTCTATCTTTAATGATTATTTCTCTTGGACCTTTACAGAAGGAATCAGGAGTTCTTTTTCACTGGCCCAGGTATTTGCTGTTAACATTTCTTTCGTCTGCTTTGTTGGGAAGGTCATGTTTGAAGTTTGTGCAGGTTCTTATATCCAAGTCATTGAATACATAGTAAATTCACACTGAACTCTTTGGGAACAATTTCTGCTAAAAAACAAACAAACAAAAACTAGTGGATTCAGCCACAGCAAGCTGAAGAAGATAGTCTTCCCTCTTCAGGCTATGTGTAAAGGCATGAATTAGTGAAGTTCTCTAAAAAACGTGTCACTCAAATGTCTATCAGTTTTTTTGTCCCTGGGCAAAAGCAGTTCTTCCAGATCAGCTTTTATAACAACTGCAATTTTCAGAATACACCATGATTTATCTCATATGTTTAAAGGTTTGCTTTAAATGCTTAATAACTAGAAAGATCTCAGGAATGCTGGGTAATCATTGTGTAAGCAATTTGCTAAATAGCATTTACCAAATTATTTACACAAGGATTACCTAAATTTACCAAAGACATGCTATATACGTACGTGTGTGTGTGTGTGTGTGTGTGTGTGTGTACATCATTGATACCATTCTTCAGCAAAGAAGGGAAACTTAGACTTTTTTTCTTACAGTTAAAGATCTGTTTTAAATCATGTAAACATACACTTTAGGTTGGTAAACAGAAATGGGCCTCTGCATTGAGAGGATAAGAATTCACAGTGATAGACTTCTATTTGACTCTCATAATAAAACCCTTCCCACAGTGAATAATTCAGTCTGAGTAGGGTGTTTGGGACCCATGGGTGAACCAGGCTGGAAAGGTAGACTGGGGTCTGACTATAGGTACCTTGGTGCCAGATTCAGGAGTTTAGAATTTATCCTGTACGCTGGCCTTTCCCAATGGCCTCCTTAGAACTCGGGAGCTTGAGATATTTCAAGAAAGAAGGGTTCCATGGTCAGATATATTTGGGTACTATCCATGCTATATCCCTCTCCCTTGAAAATCCACACTTATAACTGCATACTAAAGGTTGAGTCCTGCATTAAAAGAACTGGTTAAACTTAATCCAGGATCCCCATCCCCCATAATATCTGTTATTGTAGCATGTATATGCTTTAGAAACTGCTGCTAGGGCAGCGGGGAGCCAATGAAAGTCTTCGAAAAGAGTAATGTAAGCAGATGCTTTAGACAGATTTCTGAAATCAAGGTATAACCTGGATCAAGATTTGGGGAAGAAGGTGCTTAATTAAAGTAATAACTAGAGGCAAGGAATCATTAGGTCAAGGGCTCTTCAACCTGACTACATATTGTAATCACTTGAGGATTAAACATTTTTTCCATACTTCATTGCACTTCTAGTTTTGATTCAGTAGGTGTGGTTTGGGGCTGAGGGTGTGTGTGTGTGATTCTAATGCAAAAGCTACTGTTGGGAATTTATGAGTCCAAATTAATTGTGAGGATTACGATAGTCCAGTTAAAAGTTAACGAGACTAGTGGTTGGATAGATGCAGTGGGAATGCAAAATATGGGAAGGACACAATAAACCAAGTGAAACAAGAATCTACATGCTTTGGCAACTGATTGAATGGGTGGCAGAGAACAGGAAGGAATTCAAACCCTGGGTTATTGGGAAGGATGATGGTATCACCAATGGAGGTTAATGTTAATATTTTGGGGACACGGTAGTATTTTGAGGCAAGAGGATGTTTTGGTCTTAGACATGTTGTGATTGAGATGCCACATATGTAAAGGCTTACCAGACAGTTGGAAATTCAAGGTTCAAAAGCAAGAGAATTAAGGGGTCTAGATTCACAGGGAGATAATGGTTATGGCTCAGGATAGCTCAGTGTTCCAAGGGATGAAGTATAAACCAGGGGGAAGCCAAGAATAGAACCATGGGAACAACCACATCTCAGGCTGGAGCTCTTGAGATTCACTAGGGATGGCCAGAGGAGAAGAGTCAAGGACTGTATTATGAATGTCCGGGAAGGAAAGTGTCTAGAAGAGTACATTGGTTCAAAGTCCTCTCCTTTTAGCCACATCTTAAGCAGAAAGCCATGTGCTGCAGGCTTTGGGCCTGACCCCCAACTCTACTTCTTACTTACATTGTGTTCTTGAGCAAGTTAACGTAACCTCTCAGAGCCTCAGCTTCCTCAAGTATAAAATGGGGACTACATTACTTCCATGCTATAGGTAAGTGCCTAATGTAATACCATGTAAAATGGTACATATGGCATGTAACATGTACCAATATTATATATGTATACTATATTATACATTATTACCTTAATGAGGTGTCACTTGACCTCAATAAAAAATTTGCATAGACAAAATAAGTAAAAAAGAAATAACCATAATTCTATCACATTAAAAATCATTTTTTATTTTAATGGGTTTATTTTATTCCTTGACCACATGCATATATCATTTTACATAGATTAGCATCACTATAATTGTGTATGCTTTTGAACTTAGCATCATACTCTAAGAATTTCCTCTCATTGTTACTTAATTTTCTTATCATTTTATTTACTCAATTATTTTTCTTTTGTAATCAAGACTATGTGGTATTGTTGAATACACACATAGATCCAATGAACAAAACAGAGAACCCAGAAGTAAACGCACACAAATATGCCCTACTGATTCTTGACAGAGGTGCAAAGGCAGTTGAATAACAGACTTTTCAATAAATAGTGCTGTAGCAATTGGACATCCACAGGCAAAAAAAAATTAACCTTGACCCAAGTGGCACAACTTATAGAAAAATTAACTTAAAACAGATTATGGATTTAAATGTAAAATGTGAAACTATAAAACTTTTAGAAAGAAACAGGAAAAAAATCTTCAGAATATTGGGGTAGTTAGAGAGTTTTTGATTTATCACCAAAAGCATAATTTGTAAGAGTAAAAATTGCTAAATTGGACTTCATTAAAATTTCTGTTTTGTAAAAGCAAAAGCATCTGCTATTGGCAAAGCATGTGATTTCAGCATGAAATTGACATTGTACCTAATGATTATTCACATTCCATAGATGAGCAAATTTATACAGGGCCTGGCAGAAGTAATGCCTTTTTTAATGTAGTTATGTTAATGTAGTTATGATTATTGTTATGTTACAGAATTACATGCTTATGATTTTGGTATACATTGCCAGCTCATAAAAAAGGAAGGGGCATTTATTTGTGCCAGAGCCTGTATTTAGATTCTACTCTGTGCTAGGCACTTTGATGTTCAGCTATTATCTGGCTTCATTCTCACAATTAGTCTTGGTCAAGGTTTCCTACCTCTTGGATTCTCAAGTCATTGACCATTATTAAGAGAGTATAATGGGAGTGCTCTGAGAATGGACCTCAAAATTAGGACAATGAAATTTGAAGAGATCAATATTAACATGTGCAAAGAAAGGAGGTCTTGAAATATTAATCTTTGTGCTGTTTTTTCTCCCTCTGGGTCCTTCCTTTAGTGAACTTGTTGTAGTAGGAATACAAAGAGAAAAAAAATACTAATGTTGAGGTTATTATAAACTTCCAGACCAGGTTCTTGCAAACCAAAAACAAGGCTCCAAGAGCCCCAAGACACAGAGGGTACACCATATCAAAGACAGGAAAGAGATGAGAAAGGGGAAGCCAAGCTTTGCCCAGCCTTCTATACTCCAGAGAGACTGACTACTCAGAAGTCTCCTGTACTGGAATGGAGAGAGCTAGGGGACCCTGCCACAAGGGTCAACCTGCACCATTTGACTGAGAACATTACTGTGTGCCAAGAGAGAAGCCATGTGGCAGTACTCTGCTGTTATAGGCTGAATTATGTCCGCTTCCACCTCAATTCATATGTCGAAGCCCAGTACCTCAAAATGTAATTGTATTTGGAGATAGGGCCTTCAAAGAGGTAAAGTTAAAATGAGGCCCTTAGGGAAGGCCCTAATCCAATCTAAAGAAGATATTGGGACACACAAAAAGACATAAAGGATGTGTACTGGTACACACAGAGGAAGGACCACATGGGGACATAGCAAGAAGGCAGCCATCTATAGGCCAAGAAGTAAGGCCCCAGAAGAACTAAACCTGCTGATACATTGATCTTAGATTTCTATCCTTCCAAACCATGAGAAAATAAATTTCTGTTGTTTAAGCTACACAGTCTGTGATATTTTGTTATGACAGCACTAGCAGACTAATAATACCTGCCAGCTGGCAAGAGTCTCCCATCAACCGTGGAAAAGACACCTTCCCGTGCCCAGTAACTTTGATGAGTTCCTTCCACCACCTTTGACAGACTTCTTCAGCAACAGTCCAGGGCACTTGTAAGCCCCTCTACTACGGAAGGTCATTGGCCCCAAGAGGCATGGGCATAGTGTGGAAGGAAAGACCCAGCAGAGGAACTTGTGTGGGGCTGGACCTCGAGAGAGCCCTTCTTGGTTACAGGTGCAGGAGTTCCTCATGGTGGGGACAGCTGCATCTCTGTAGGTCACGATAACCTGACTGAAGTGGCCAGGCCCCTGGGAGATGAGGGCGAGAGGAAATTGGTTTCTTTCTCTCACTGGGCCCAGGATTCAAATGTTTTCTCAGTTAAATTGGTGGAGACATGCTTTGTTTAACCAGACTCAAGGTGGTCTGGAGGGGCCAGCTATGAAATGACCAGTGACCAGCATGGCTCCTGGCAGCAACCATCCACAGCGAGACTCATGGGTTTGTATTCCTGATGTGTTCCAGAAAGCCTTGGGTAGAGGATCCAGTGAAAGGCTGGCCTCCTGCGGTATGTAGTTCATGGAATCAGATACTCTTTTGGGTGCCACAGAAAAGGGGGACCTCTGAATGTGGGGTGGTGAGGGACAGCTGAGTGACAATAGAGGCTTTGTCATGGCCTGCATTTTCTCACTTTGCTCTGAGTCTCAGCTACCACAGCGACTTTGTCCTTGGAGTTTTTAGATCTGGATTTGGTGCTCAAATTGAAAAATAAATGATGAGATTATATATGTTAGAACAAAAGAAAGCTCATGGTTTTATGCATGGTGATGAGAGGAAGCAACAAATTTCTTCCTTTCATTTTTTTTTAAAACTTAAGTCAAAACAACAGTTGCACAGATGACGAAGGGATTGTGTGTATGAGACACACACACACACATACACACACACACACACACACACACTGAGCTGAAGTCTCAACGAATGTGAATATTTCTAAAATTCAAATGAGGGCTTACTTAGCACTGAGATCTAAGGAGAAAGCTCCAGCCTGGGAATTGTGAACACACACTCCTACTTTCAGCTAAACCCAACTTCTTTGCCTATAAAGTGGACAGGTTGGATTAAAGGATTGCACAATATAAAGGGAGGATTTGCAATCTTACTTAGATCCTTAAAAGCATTTAAGTCAAACCCTCCATATCTCTAGATCTCTCTCCCTGAAGGTTGAATTGTTGTTTATGTGTGTGCATGCATGTATAGTACATATGTATAGTGTATATGCACAGTGTGTATATGTTGTGTGTGTGGCATATATCTGCAATGTCTATGTGTTGTGTGTATAGTATGTGTGTGTTTGGTGTTCCAGGCACTGTTTACTCTTTTTATCCAGAGCAACCCCCACATTGCCCCACCTATGCTGGATTTCTGGATCCTTCAGAAGTCCTCCCAGCCAAATAAACATGAACAAATGTGAAAACCTTTCTTATTCTAGTGCCTCTTGAGATGCAGCCAAACAACTTAGCAATTATATGCTTTGTAGAGAACCAGGGATGTGGCATGGGAATGGGAAATTTAGTTTATATTTGGAAGCCAAATTCCTATTCCCAAACCTGAGAGGGCAAGAGAAGATAGAGGCTGGGCTGCCTGTTGCTGGCATCTAGGGTACGTGTGTGTGTGTGTGTGTGTGTGTGTGTGTGTGTGTGTGTGTCTCGGGGTTATTTTCCATTAAAATCTCTGTCTTTTACACGTGTATTTGCAGACCCCAATTTTAAAGTCAATGTCTTTTTCCTCTGCATTTTCCCCTCTGGTTCTGCTGCTCTTCATTCATTTCTCCAGGCCCCTTGCTTTCTCTTTTGCCTCACAGCAGTGCATCAAGCTCCTGTGGACTGTCGTTCAGGGTTTGATTCACTGCATGGAGGAAGCCCCAGATTAAAGCAGGGAATTTCAGAATGTTTTAGGTAAGCACAATTGCTAGGATGCTGGGCCTCAGAGTATTCAATAGTCTACCTTCCTAGTTATGGGAAGGTTTCTTCTTGATTCTGGGGACTAAAGAGCTGCCAGGGTCCAGCTTGCTATGCCACATCTGTTCCAGTCATGTATTGCTGCTTAACAGATCATTCCAAAATTAAGTGGCTTGACACAACGTTGATTTATTTTGCTCAGAAATCTGTATTTGGGCAGGGCTCTTCTCCCACATGGCACTTGCTGGTGTTGCTTAAAGGCAAGGGGGTGACTCCACAGTTGGAGGCTGGAGTCATTAGAAACATACTTACTCACATGTCTGGTGTTTGTTGCTGGCTGTTGGCTGGGACCATCAGCTTGAACCTACATGTGGCTTTTCTATGTGGCTGCATGGTGGCTGGGTTCCAAAAGTGAGTGTCCCAGGAGACAAGGTGGAACTTCATATTATTTACATGACTTAGTCTCAGAAGTCATTTAACGTGACTTCTGCCATACTCTATTGGCTGAGGCAGTTACAAAGTTTTGTCCAAGTACAAGAGGGGGTGACATAGACCCCACTACTCAGTGGGAAGAGGATTTAACATCACATTGCAAGAATAGCATGTGTAGTGTGTGTGACTGTAGTATATTATTATACATGTGCTATATTGTAGTAATGCAGTATACAGTATATTTGTAACCCCATTGTTTTAAATTTATAGGCAGAAATGCAATTGGTAGTAAGGTTTGTGTGTTCACATGGGTGCTAAGGTTTACACTTCTGCTTGAAGCACATGGTAGGCAGAATGAACTCAAGATGGACCCCAAAGCTTCTGTCCCCCGAGTGTACACACTCTATATAATTCCTTCCCCTTAAGTGTGAGAGACCTGTGAACATGATGGGTGTTTAGGTTACATGAGATGGCAAAGGTGAAGGGATTTTACAGATATAATTAGGGTCCCCAGTCAGTTACTTTGGGTCAATTGAAAGAGTCAGCCTGACAAAATCAGGTGAGTCAGCCTGACAAAATCAGGTGAGTCAGCCTGACAAAATCAGGTGAGTTCTTTAAAGGAAGGTTCAGCCCTTCCCTAAGAAAGAGATTCTCCTGCTGGCTTTGAAGAAGTAAGCTCCCATGTTGTGAAAAGGCATGTGGCTATAATATGAGGATGGCTTCTAAGATCTAAAAGCAACTCCTAAACAATAGCCAGCAAGAAAATGGGAACCTCAGTCCTTCAACTGCAAGAAAATTCTGCCAACAACCTGAATGAACTTGGAAGAAATCCAGATGAGAAAGCAGGCTGGCTGACATCATGATTTCAGCTTTGTGAGACCCTGAGCAGAGAAACTAGCTACTCTGTGCCTGGGTTCCTGATCCACAGAAACTATGAAATGATTAATGCGTATTGTTTTAAGCCACCAAGTTTGTGGCGATGTGTTGCGCAGCAATAGAAAACAAACACAAATCATAACCATGAACTTCGCTGGCAAAAAAACTTTTTTGAGTAACTGAAGAAACACATGGCAGATCCACTAGTGTGTCCATGCACATGTTTTAAGACCCAGCTCAAACGTTACCTCCTTTAAGATCTTCATGGATTCCCTTCAGCTAGAAGTAATCTCCTGCATCTGAAACCCTATAGATTTGTTTGTATCTCTTTTGTGGTACTTCTTACATTCTACTTGTATTCATCAGGGTCCATGTTTTATTTTTCTGATTGTATTGTAAGCTCCTTTAGATAGAAATGCTGTTCTATTATTTTTCTAGCACCAACTTACTTAGTATAATTCTCTGCACATCAATAAATGTTTATTGAAATTCATTAGGTGATTCTCTTAAGATAGAACTTCAATTTGTATTTGTTGGGGAAGTTTGAGAATATACTTTGATACCTGGAAAATCAAGAGATGGTCTTCACTATTGCTAACTTAAAATATCAAAACTAGCTAAGCATTTGGGTACTCATTTGCAGTCAGTGAGAATGTTTCTGTCATTTGAAATTCTGAAATTAAACCTATGAATGTTCATCCAATAAATTCTGGTTCCCAGACTCTGAAACTCTTTGCCAAGACAGAATCACAGATCTGTGTGATCTTTATTTTTATCCTGAAAATGGAGGAAAGAATTTCCTCAACCACTGGGACAAGGTGCTATTTAGCTATTACCTCTAGAATCAGAATCATCATGTTTATGAAAGTAGGGATGAAATTTCTTCTTGGAGTATTAAATACAAGTCTACTTACAGAAACAAACTCCTCTTTTGAATTTAGCTTTGGAACACTTTGGGAAGCAGAAAGGTTAAAAACAGTAGTCATGCTTTTAGGATGGCAAAACTTTTGTAGCAAAAGAAGACAGCGGCTCCTGGGGGCTGTATGGTTTGAGCTCCAGGAGGTTCTTTGTGTCTCGAGAAACCCCACAGGAATCGTGCCTCAGGACTGCACACCAGAAGAAACTGTTTGGGGCAAGCTTGATTATTAATAACAAAAATCATTGCCATTAATAATCTTCCTTGCAGCTCTTATAAAAATAGAATTGTAGTGTCATGAGGAATTAATTCTTTTGGGGCCAAGTTATTAGTCAGTTCATGATTATGTGCTTTAGTGGAACGCCAACTGATTACTCTAGGCTCGGGAACATTTTTTGAGGACTTCCAGATCTGAGCCTTATAAAAATAGTGAGCAGAAACACTATATTTATGTTGCTCCTGAGAATTTGCTATGTCATATATGTTATCTCACTAAACCTGGAAATAGGCAAAAGCCAACCTCTCCTAACTTGGGCTACTAGGGGCAGGTGAAATTCAGGGACCATGATTGTTAAGGCCTCAAATGGCATCCACTTCAGAAATTAAGTGTTGTCCCATTCTGGTTGCCAATCTCACAAGGCCCCAGACATTTGGGGCTGACAGATCAGGTCACTACTAGTTAGCATCAAGATGGTGTTAAAGTTCTGAGTCAGAAATTAATCATGCCAGCTATCCTCTGGTGTGCCCTGTGGTTATCCCCGTGGTCAATAATGAAACTGGATGTGACAGGTCCAGATTTTACATTTCATACAGAAGACAAATAAGCATTTGTGAAATCTACCAGGAGTTATTTTCCAAAAATCCTGCTATAGGATCTGTGATCTACTTGGTGTTTAGACTTTAGACTAGGCATGTCCAACCTGTGGGCCAGGATCGCTTTGAATGTGACCCAACACAAATTTTTAACAGATTATGAGATTTTTGTGTTTGTGTGTGTGTGTGTGTGGGGGGGTTGTTTGTTTTTTTAACTCATTGGCTATTGTTAATGTTAGTGTGTTTTATGTGTGGCCCAAGACAATTCTTCTTCCAATGTGGCCCAGGAAAGCCAAAAGTTTGGATACCACTGCTCTAGACAATCCCTGTAAATTTGGCTTGCAAGCTAAATGTATTTGTCCTTATAGATGACTTGCAAATTAAATGTGTTAGGGGAAAAGACTGCGGTATTGTGTGTGCATGTGTGTCTGGAGGGTGGTGGGACAGTAAGAAGCTAAGAAGAGGGTTGATATCTGCCACTCTCTTCCCCAGTTGTATCAAGGGGTGGTGAAGGGACTAAATGGAAGGAGGATTGTTGTAGGATTTGAGGAGTAAGAAGGTTGATAAGTGAGTTAGGCTGATTCATCTCTGCCTCAGCTTCACTTAGAGAGGTTTTTAATAAAACAAACAAACAAACAAAAACCATGGATTTCTAGACCCAGCTATAATTAATCAGTCTCTAGGGCAGTGGTGTCCAATCTTTTAGCTTCCCTGGGCCACATTGGAAGATTGTCTTGGGCCACACATAAAATATTCTAACACTAACGATAGCTGATAAACTAAGAAAAACAAAAAAAAAGTCACAAAAATATCTCATAATGTTTTAAGAATTTGTGTTGGGCTGCATTAAAGCCATCTTGGGCTACAGGTTGGACATGACTGCTCTAGGGGTTGGACCCAGAAATTTGCATTTCAAACAACAGTAAGTTTGATGCACTGATTGTTTTGCAAACCACCAGAACAACAAATAACAGACTACAAGCAACAGTGTAAAGAGCACTGGACTAGGAGTCAGGGTCTTGTATTTGAGTTCTGCCACCAGTTTGCTGTGTGATCTTATGAAAATTGCTTTGCTATCTGAGTCTCAGTTTCCTCATCTACAAAATGAGTGATGGACCAAGATGTGCTAACATTCCATCCATCACCCACATTATAATTCAAAGACGATCTATGATACAAATTTCTGGAGCCACTTAGAGATTCTGTGAAGATCTCCATGCAGGTGCAGGGAACAAAGGTGTGGGTGTGAGAGGCAAGTGGAGAAAGCATCCTCTCCATCAAGGTGGATCCTGGTTTTGTGGGGCCTGACACATATAATTTGATCAGTCCTTTTAAGAAAAAGAATACAAAATTACCTTAAAAATTAAATATAAAAGCGAATACTTACTTAGAGTGCTAAAAGAAATCTCAACAAAGTATATATTTTATGAAAAATATCGGTAGTACAGAATCCAGAAAAAAAATAACATAATATTTTTATTAATTTGTTGCCTGATATACCTTTATAATACTTTCTTCCTTTAGCTTTACTCACCATGCACTGTAATTTTCTCTTCGTGTGACAACTTTTTACTATCACTTTCTTTGGAGAGAATAGAAAAGCAATAATTCAGTCTTTCTTCCAATGTGTTAGAAATTTGTTTTTCTAAGCTGTTGATAGTTTGATAAAGTTTTTTTTTTCCACTTCACAACTCATTATTAGTAAGGTTGTATGCATTTTTAGGGTTGTAGTCAAGTTCGGGAAAACCTTAATTGAGTTTCTTTCGTACCAGAGTCGGAAGAATTTCTCCTTATACTAGCTTCTGGCTTCTAGATTTTAATCCTTAGTGTTTTTTTCCCCCTCTATTCCCTGAATTGTTCTGGTGCTGGATGCCACAGGCCACATTCATAGCACGTTCCCTCTGTGCCTTCACGTCAGGACACTGGGCGAGCTGGCAGAGCTGGCTGTCAAAACCATTCACGCAGTGGGATGGCCAGCCATCACTGAACTGTGTGTATAAAAGACCACAAATATTCCCCTAAGCCCACATGAAATGTATCCCCAACTTGAAGTCTTCTTAGCCAGTTTCTCAAAATGCCCAGGACCTTGACATGGCTGCCTAGGGAGATGCATGATAGAGGAAGAAGGAGAGTGGAAAGAGGCTGTGATCTTAATCTATTGTGTTAGAAATATAGTTGACCCTCAAACAATGTAGGGGTTAGGAGCACTGACCTGTGCAGTCAAAAATTTGCATATAACTTTTGACTCCCCAGAACTTAACTTTGAATAGCCTACTGTTGACCAGAAGCCTACTGGTAATACAGAGTCAATTAGCACATACTTTGTAAGTTATATGTATTATATGCCATAATCTCACAATAAAGTAAGCTAGAGAAAAGACAATGTTTTAAGAAAATCATAAGAAAGAGAAAATACATTTATAATGTTGTATTGTGTTTATCAATACTGTAAGCTTATGTCATTTGTTTATAAGATGAACCATCTGTCAGTACCTACATCTATATTGTCTTATATGATATAAAATACTGTAGATGTTATAGGTATTACTAACACTAAATATCACAAATGAGATAATATATAAAAGTAATTCATATTTATTTATAGGTATAAAGATTCATGGGTTGATAATGAAGCAGCAGCAATATGATTGGTTTATGATAGCCTACTATAATTGATACAATTGCTTCATGGTAGCCTAGTCTATATACTAATAAATGGGTCATTAAAAATTTTTATGGCATGCAGTATTATAGTCATATTCATAATACAGAATTAAAAACATTGTTACATTTTTTTTAAAAACCACTTACCTGTGATGTTAGGCTGATAAAGCAGTTTCAATAAAGAGAGGGAGGCATACAGTACAGTAATTCTTGGAAAGCGGTAAGGAAACTAACACATTATAATTTTATATTAAATATCACTCACCTTATGCATATAAGGATGAGTTATCCACTTCCATACATGTCTTGTACACAATGTGCTACACATTAAATACATAGGCTATGATGATGATGATGATGATGATGATGGTAACGACGCAAAAGTATCTCATACAATTCTTGCCGTACAGTTAGATTTCCACATGAAAATTTAACATTCATGTACATATACAACTTACAAGTTTATTGACTGTACAGCATGATGATTATTTACTATTCATTAAGTGGAAGTGGATCAACATAGAGGTCTTCAACCTCATCATTGCCATGTTGAGTAGGCTGAGGAGGAGGTAGAAGAAGAAGGATTGATCTTGCCGTCTCAGGGATCTCATAACTGGAAGAGGTGAAGGAGGTGGACAGGGAGGCAGGAGAGGAAGGCACACTTGGTGTGACTTTATGAAAATACATAATAATTTCTGTCTTTCTTGTTCTTTCACCTCTCTAAAAATGTTTCTATATGGTACCTTCTTCCACCATTTGCCTTAGTTTCAGTGCACACATTATACAGAAAGGGTCTATGTTGTAAAAGAAGTTAAAAGCAGTGAATAATTGGAACCCTTCTGCCAGATTGCCTAATGCCAATTTGTTTTCTGGCACATCTTCTTCCTCATCCTTTGGCACTGGTTCAGAAGCACTCATCTCCATCAGGTTGTCTTCTGTTAATCCCTTTTGTTGTGGTATCTTATTAGCTCTTGAATTTTTCCAAGATCCAGATCTTGAAACCCTTCATACCTTACCTTGTTTGCCATGCCCACAATCCTTTTCATGATTTATTGGCTCTGTCACTAAATCCTGTGAAGTCATGCACATCTGGACAGTTTTTTCCCAGCAAGAATTTATTGTTTCAGGCTTGATGGCTCTCACAGCTTTTTCTATAATAATGATGGCATCTTCAATAGTGTAATCCTTCCAGACTTTCGTGATGTTCTCTCTATCAGGGTTCTCTTCCACAGTGTTGACAACCTTTTCCATAGAGTACTGTGTGAAATTAAGCTTAAAACGTCCTTATGACCTGAATTAAAGACATTGTATTTGGGGGCAAGTAGATCACTTTAATGCCTTTGGTGTTGAACTTGTGGGGTTCTGGGTGGCCAGGACATTGTTTAATGTCAAAAGAACTTTAAAAGGCTGTCTCTTACTGACAAGGTACTTCCTGACTTCAGGAAGTAAGCATCAATGGAACCAGTCCAGAAAAGGGTTCTCATTGTTCAGGCCTTCTTCTTGTATAACCAAAACATTGGTAGCTGGTGTCTACCTTTTCCCTTCAGCAGCTTTATAGGTAAGGGCAGTCCTGATCATAAACCAGATTGCTTTTGCACAAAATGGTAGAGTTACCCTATCCCTTCCTGCCTTAAATCCTGGTGCTCAATTCTCTTCCTTACTAATAAATGTCCTTTATGGCATTTTTTCCCCCAGATTAGGGCACTTTTATCTACATTAAAAACCTGTTCAGGCAGATACCTTTTCTCCTTAATAATTTTCTTTATGGTATCTGGGAACTCTGCTACCTCTCCCTTGGTCATCAAAGGCTGCTTCTCTTGTTATCTTGATATTTTTTTTAAGCCAAACATCTTTCTAAAATTATCAAACCATCCTTTGCTGGCATTAAATTCTCCAGCTTTAGATGCTTTACCTTTCTTTTACCTTGTCATATCATGACTTTGCTTTTTCTCGAATCATATTAGAGCCTATAGGTGTGCTTTTCTTATAGTGATTCTGTACCACATACAAGATGCATTTTCAATACAAGATAAAAAGGTATCTCACAAAAAGTGCAAGATTTTCATACCTGCTGTTGTAGCTGCAGAAATGGTTTCACAGATTTCCTTTTTCTTCCCCCCTCCCCCCAAAATGGTCCTTACACTGGATTCATTTATCTTGAAATGCTGGGCAATGCAGCTGCAGACCTCAATCTAAAGTATGTATCAATCAACTCAACCTTTTCTTGTAATGTCATGACTTTTCTCTACTTCTTGGGAGCACTTCCAGTGGCATTTTGTGAGTCCCATGGTATTATTCAAGGTGGTATTGCACTAACCACAGTGAAGAATACACGAGAACCACAAGAGATCAATTTTTACTGCAATAGGCAGTTTACTGGCGAGAACAATGGGTCACGTGGAGCTGATTAGCATAACATGGTATTTTAAGCAGATACTCGAAACACTTGAGCTCATGGCAATAGCAACAGGAGGTGGCTATGAAGTTATTGCAGTAGTATAATATGAACTACAGCTAATTTAATGCAATTATTATATAATACAGCATCTTTACATTTATTTACATTTATCTTGACTGTGAATGGCCACATATGTTCAATAAGTGTGCGTATGTTTTGATAAATTTTAACTTTTTTTAATAGATTTGTGAATATTTTATAGTAGCAAACAGTAGACTAACTTACTACAGTAGCAAATATGTGTAGAATAATACCTGGATCTTAAAGTTTCATTGGCTTTACAGTAGATCCACCTACTCTGATGCTGGGACAGACATGAGGGTTGATTATGGGAACCACAGAGTTGATATTCTTCCCCTGCAGGTGCTGAGTCTTATGAAAGGTTTAGACACATACCTTTAGAGTGGAGTCCTGTGTAGTGGTGTGGCTGTGGGGTTCATCTGTATTTCCTTCCTTTCCTCTCATTCCCTATCTGGAAGTCAGGAATGTTAAGAGTCACTGTAGAGTGTGATTGCCACATTCTACTTTATGTCTGATTTCTTTAGTTCAACTTGATGTCTGTGAGATTGATTCATCCATGGTGATGAGTATATCCATGGTTCACTTTTTCATTGCTGTATAGTATTTTTTCTACAAGAATAGACAATTTATTTATCCATTCTACTATTGATGGATATTTGAGATGTTTCTAGTGTTTGGTTGTGAATAAAACTGCTTTAAATATTCTTGTGCATGTTTCTAAATGAACATATGCATTTGTTTCCCTGGGGTATGTGATTAAGCAGTCTTCATTTTTTTCTTTCTGTAATTTAATTCATTAACACTTATTTACACTTAGACCTTCTTATTGCAATTTTAAAAGTCATGACTTGGGATCAAGTTGGAGGATAAAAGAGGGATTGACTTTTGATGTGACAAATATGATTCACCTCCTCCCCCTCGCCCAAAGGTAGCAGTGATTAGATCCCTATTTTGTGAAAGCTCTTCTGATGATTCCTCTCTCCTCCACCTTTTCTTTCAGAAAACAATAAAACATAAAACAGCAACCATCCACCCTACACATGAGAAACTGCATTGTGGTTGCTAATCTGGTTTCAATGGGATACAGGTCTTCTGTTTTCAGAGACACCCCTTTTCGTGCTTTTCTCAGTACCTGGTTTCAGTATGCACTTGTCTGAAAGTCCTGGACAACAGAGGACCCCACAGAAGCATGTGGAGCCCTCCTAGGGGCTGGAACTTAAATCCATAACCTCAGAAGGATTGCCAGAGGCAAACCCCACTCCCAGAGGAACCTTTTGCCTTACAGTGCAGGGTATATCGAATGATTTGATCATATGAAAAGGAAAGCCAAGTGATGAATAAAACTTAGAAATACACAAAAAGAGAAACACTCCAGCCTTTCCTTATAACTTCAGAGTTCTTCCCCACAATGTCCAGGCACTGAATAGGGCTTATAAGGAATCCTTAAATATAGGTGAAACCCATTGTAAGGGTATTCAGAGCTAAAAATCCAGCAGTGAGTGATCTGATTTAAAAATGACTCATGGCCATTCTACACAGCAGCTTTTGCATGGAGATGGCATGACTGCACATCTCATCATCCGGCTGGAAATTTCAAGTCCCGTTTAATTAATATTGCCATATCTCTCATGCCCAATCTGAATAATTACAAATTCTATTGATGCAATCTTATCATCATGTGTTTAATCTATCTCTTCTTCACCTCCATGACTGCTCCAAAGTCCTGCATCATTGCTTCCTGGATCTACAATAATAGCTATCATTTATTAACATTCACCATGTATTGGGAACTACTCATATGTATGTTAGGCACTTCATATACATTATGTCACTTAATTTCAGAACATTCCTGTGAGATAGATACTTTTCTCTCCAATCTACTCATGAGGACAGGGAGGCTTAGGGAGTTTAGACCTTGCTAGGCCGTACAGCTTTTACTAATAGAGATGAGATTCAAACCATTTCGATATGTCAGTGCCGAAGTCTGTGCCACTTTAATGTGGCACTGTAATGGTCAGTTGATCCTGCCCGAGACAATTAAACAGGTGTGCGCTCCTCCACTGATGAAATGATTTGATGGTGGAAAACTAGAAGTGGTTTCAACAGGATATTGCTCCTGCTCTTCAACTATTGCCAGAAAATAAGTACAATTATTTTGAAAACACAATAGTCATATAGTCAGAGTCTTTGAAATTTAATTAATGTGTATCCAACAATATTATACAACAGGTCAATTCATTCAGTTTTTATGGGTACATTTTCCACATAATTTATTACGGCATGATCGTTTGTTCATTCAGCTAGTATTTACAGAGTACCAATACCAGGCACTCTTCTGGGTGCTAGAGCTACAGCCATAAAAAAACAAAGACAAAATCTTTCCTTTTATGAAGCTTACATTCTAATAGGAGAAACGCCAAATAGGCAGCAAGTAGATAACTAGACAAAGGGACGCATGATTATACAAGGGCTGTCCGGAAAAAACCCAGTCATAAATGCCTCAGTTTTTCATATTACATGGCTGGAGACTTTGCAGACAGCCCTCATATGTTAGTGTTATGACGGACATGTACAGGGTGCTGTCATAGAGAATAACAGAAGTGGGGGGACATTTAACCTGAGACACAAAGAGTAAGGAAAAGACAGCCATGCTATGTGCAAGAGGAAAGAAGCTGCAGGAAAACACATTGTGTGTAAAAAGCCCCTGAGTTGTAAAAAGGCTTGGACTGTCCCAGGAACTGCTTTCAAGAAGTTGGATGTAATGACAGGGTGGCTGAGGGGCAGAGGAACAGAAATGAGATTGACGAGGTAGATAGGAGCCAGATCATGTAAGCTGCACATTGCAGGGCAAGGAGTTTGGGTTTTGCTCTAAGTGCAACAGGAAGGCACTAAAACGTTTCAGAAGGAGTAGTGGAATAATGAGATTTATCTTCTAAAAAATTCACTCTAGACTCTATGTGGAGTGAATTGGAGAGGGGCAAGGATAGAAGTGGGAAGACCAGTTATAAGACTTCTGCATCCCCTTTTCCTCTTGTAGTGGTCCAAGTGTATGAGCTGAATTCTGTCCCCCTAAACTTCATATATTGAAGTCCTAATGCCTAGTATTAATACTTCCAATGTGACTATATTTAGAGATAGGACTTTTAAAGAGGTAATTAAGGTTAAATGAGAGCTTTAGGGTGGGCCCTAGTGCAATATGACTGGTCTCATTACAACAAGAGGATACTGGGACACTGACATACACAGAGAAAAGGACCATGTGAAGACACAAGCAGAAAGTGACATCTGTAAGCCCAAGAGAGAGGCCTCTGAAGAAAACAACATTACTGACACCTTGATCTCAGACTTCTAGCCTTCAGAACTGTGAGACAATACATTTATGTTAAACCACCTAGTTTGTGATGGCAGCCCCACAAACTAAAACACCGAGTGAGAGATGATGGGGCTTGGACAGGGCGGGAACAGTGAAGTTGTAGAGGTATCGGTGGACTTGAGGTCTGTCTGTGAGGAAGAATTGACAGGTGGATTAAACATGGGGAATGAGAAGGAGGGAGGAAGTAAGGGTGACCCCTAGATCTCTGACTTCTACAACTGGAGTGGATGGTGGTGCCATTTACTGAGAATAGGAGGTCTGGGGGGGAGCATATTTGGGGAGAGAAATCAAAATCTCTTGACATATTAAATTTGAGAGGCCCATTAGCAATCTAAGTTGAGACCTGGAATAGGAAGATGGTTGTAACAAATATCAAAATCAGGGTGTGAGAACCGGAGATATAAAATTGACAGTCATATGCATGTCACTGTGATATTGAAAACCAAAGGGGTGAATGAGCTCACGTAGCGAGAAGGATGGAGAAAAGAGCTGAGCTGAGAGCCCTGGAAGATACCCACGTTTGAGTATCTGCCAGAAGATAGAGGAAGAGTCAGAAAAAGCTGAGACAGAGTAGCCAGCAAGGCAGGAGAAAAACCAGGGGTGTATGGTGTCAGTCAAAAGAGAAAGTTTACATAGTGAGGAAATGGTTAACTGTGCCAAGTGCTGCTGAACAGCTGAGTCGGATGAAGATAGACTATTCCATGAATTTGCCAATGTGGAAGTCATGTTGCCTTCAATAAGAGCACTGGATTGGTGGTTGCTGAGACTAAATTAAGTGGATTAAGAGTGAATGGAAAATTGACTAAGTAGAGACAAGATGTGTAAATATCATCCCCCAAAAATTTGGTTTTGGAGAGAAGTTAAGGATGAGGCAATAGCTGGAGGGGTTGGACAGCAGGGGCGAGGAAGAGATTGATGTTGCAGGAAAGACAGGAGAGAGCTGAAGGAGTGAAGATCTTGGGGAGAGAAGGGGTGAGTTCCTGGGTGCCCTGGGAAAGATTGAGCTTTGGCAGGAGGAAGGATATTTTCTCCTTGCATATTAGCATGGAAGGAGATGCTGATAGATTTGGGCTCATCTGATGACCTCCATTGTCTCAGTGAGGCCAGGGCATCAGCTGTAAGAGGGAAGAGAAGGGAGTTGTTGAGAAGAGAGATGGGAAGAAAGAGTTAGTTTATAGAGTGGTGTATTTGTCCAGGTCCAGCAAAGGAGCTGCAGGTATGGGTGTCGTTTGTGCACAGCACCCTAGTACTCAACATACCAGATGCTGGCAGTCTATGATGGGGATCCCTCCTCCCCGCAGCCCGGCCTGTGTCTCCAGCCTCCCTTTGTGGCATCTCTCCCCACTCCACCATGGAGAGGGAGCAGGAGGTTGCTGTGGGTGGGGCGTCACCTGCCCACCTCTCTCTCCTGTTCTTTTCTGAATCTACTTCCCAACAAGAGCCTTGTTTATTGATTATCAAGACACCACTTTAAAGAAAGGGTGGGGGGAATCCCCACTGAATATTAACTGTGTTTTTCTCTTTATATTTTTGCAAAGAGAGTTGCCATTCTCCTAGGCAATAAGCAGGCCTCTGGCTGTCTAGGGGAGAGGAAACAGAGGAAGAATAGCTGATTTACCTAGGTTTATGTGAATGAAATGTATACATACACATGTATTACAAGTATGCATACATTTAGAATATTTAGATACTTTAATTCATTGATATCTATATGTATATATATGTGTGTAATATATGTGTGTACATGTGCGAGTATAACTGTCAGATCTGATTATGTCACACCCAGCTTTAAAAGCCTTCCATATTTCCTTCTTGCTCTCCTTGGCACAGTGTCTACACCCTCCTGCCTCCCTACCCTCCAGTCCCAAGCTCCTGTCCAATCAGACCGCTTTCCCTCCCTCACCCACAGGCTCCTACTGTGAGAACCATTCATTAACCCTGTCCTGCACCTTGCTCTTTCCCACCTCTTAGCCTTTGTACAGGCTGTTTACGCTGACTATAAACTCCCCCACTCCCTCCCTATCAGATGCCTGCCTCGGAGACTTTTATTCATTCATCTTGAATGAGTTACTGTCCCTTCTGAGCTAAGCCCTTTGAAATCCCAGTGCCTAGCACAGTGCAACCCACAGTGAATGAACTTTTGAGGATGCCCCACGATGGAGTCTAGAGTTGCCTCCTATCTGCCTCCAGATCACTCAGCTCACTGCCCCCTCTGTGAGACATTTCTCAGGTGTGTGCTGTTCCTGGTAGTACCTGTCTCTTCGACTACAACCACAGGGCAGGGCCTGTGCCTCTCCTCAGCATTTTCTGAGTGCATTCTCAGTGCCCTGCACAGGCTCTGGCACATGGTTGCTACCCAGTATACGCTTGTTGAATGAATGAATTAATGAATGTGTATTTATTATAGATCACACAGATAAACTGGAAACAGAGAAGCTAAAAGCAAAATGTTGGAGGTATTTCCTAAGAAACAGTAATCAGGAACAGGGATAAAGCGCCCCCACTCAGCCTCCCACAGATGACTAGTTCACTGTGGAAAACTAAATTTGATTTGCAAAGACGTGGACATCACCACCACTCTTGAGAAAGGCAGTGGTTGTTTCCTTTTGGATCCTCCCCGACTGTCATCCTCCGTGACCTGTGAGTATGATGGTGCCACAGTTTCTACAATAAAAATAATAGCAGCACCAAGCAAGAAGGCCAAGGGCCCTTCCCCCAGCCTGAGGGAGACCCTCTGATTGCCAGCTGCTCCCCACACATCAGCAAAGAGGTCTGCTGCTGCTGGGTCCAGGGCCCACCCCTTGGAAGCGTCAGATGGCTCACTTCCTTCCACACATGTGTTAGGGGAAATCCAAAGGCACATTACCAATTTCTTACTTCCATTAGCCATTATACTCCTGGCTGGTGTTCTGGCCTTTCTGATGGCCAGATCTGGGCTTCAGGCCTGGTGAAGTCTAGAAGCACCTGTAAGATTGCAATAGAGTCAAAGTCTCTTACTATTATCTGGAACTGAGAAGACTTTTAACTACCTTCTTTATTATCATATTTCCAAAGACTTCCTATTCTTTCCTTCCTTGTATTAAATTCCTAACACTCACCAGTACATAAGATCTATGAGGGCACAGTACTGTGAACAGTAGCTGGTACATAGTAGATACCTCATTGTACAGAGAATGAATGAATGATGGAAGTATGACTGAATGAACACCTTCTGCTTAAGGAGCAGTGTGTTAGAACTATGTGAATGGAAGCTGTAGACATTCGGTGGTGGTTGTTTTGTTGTTGTTGTTGTTGTTGTTTATTCCTTTGGTTGTTTTTTCTTTTTCTTTTTTACAGAAGGATCTTATTTTATTTATTTATTTATTTATTTTTTATTGTTGGACTTATTGGGGTGACATCTGTTAGCAAGGATTACATAGGTTTCAGGCATACAGTTCTACAGTGCATTGTCACCTTGATGTATAATAAGTTCACCACCTAACGTGACTCCTCTTTCCATCTCCTTATATTTAGCTTCTCCCTCTCTCTTTTTTTTTTTTTTTTACAGAAGGATCTTATTTTATTTTATTTTTTTTTTTAAGTCAAGGTTGTTTTTTCAAATGAGGATATCTCCCTCTAATTTGTGATGGTTTACTGTCTTCCTTGTCTGAGTGAGGAACTAGGACTAGAGGAGCTGGTCTAATTCTTCTGGCCTGAGGCCTCTAGGGCATTCAGGAAGGGAAAGAATGCAACGGGAGGGGCTGAGGGGAGAGGTGGCTGGAAGCCTTTCGGGAGCCTGATTGCCCAGTGAAATTTCCTTTGGAAGCTTCCTCCACATTGGCCTGGAGCCTGCGCCTGCCCACCCCACGGAGGAGGTTGGCTGTGGTTATACCATAGGGCTCCAACGTCAGGAATAGTGAAGGAAGGAGGGGCTGGCCGCTCCACGGAACCCGCAGTTGGGGGTGCAGAAGGCGAGCAGCCCCAGATTTGTGTGGCATCCGGTTTTAAACAACTCTGCTTAGAAACAGCAGAGAGCCTCTCTGGAAAATGGGAGGGCTCTGGCAGGCCGCCCAGCCGAGGAACAACAAGTTCCTGCCAGCTTGTGACGGAAGTGGGAGATTTGTGGGAAGGGAGGAGGCACGAGGGCATCGAAGGGTGCAGGCACAAACCAGCAGCATTCTTCCTAGTCAAAACCCTGCTCTGAAGTAAACATATTTCTGAAAATTCGGGGGTGGGGGTGGGGGTTATTCTTCCAGGCTGTTGTGGACATGGCCCGCCTACTTCCTCTGAGTGCAATTATTCCCAGGTGTCTGTGTGTTTTCAGAGAAGGAATATTATAAGCTATTCATGGTCCCTGCTTGAGAATGCTTTGGAATAATGGAATGCAGAAGTTGGCTCTACTTCTTTGTGTTTCTAAGGCAGGAACAGGCCTTCTAGATTATTCTCTCTTCCAGGACTGGGAGCCGGGGGTGGGAGGAGTGGGAAACTTATTTTTTTTCTAGGATGCTCCTTTTCAGCCCAGTACAGCCAGATCACCAATAATAGCCTCTTCAGGACTTTTTCAGGCTGGAGAGGGTAAAGGATCTAGATATGCAGAAAATATGCCCCACCGACTGTTCTGTTATAGTAAGGTGAACTCAGGGAAGGAAAGCTCTGGAAGTGGGTAAGTAGTTACACATTTTTAATTGCAAAAAGGTCTAAAATCCACTTGGTCCAATGAGGCCCAAAGAGGATAAACAGAGGATCAGTCTACAATAACTCATTTTCCTTTCTAGAACTCCACTCCACAACCAGTGGGTTTGGGGCATTTCACAGCCACTGTGACTTCAAAGCCTCACTGTGTCCCTTGCAGGTAGAGGAGGCCCCTCATCTCAGGAAGTAGGCTGCTAATCTGGTTTGCCCTTGAAGCTCCCTGGGAAACCTGTGTCGTGGGGGAGACAGACAGAAGAAATGGATGCTTGTTAAACCCAGTTCCTTCACAAGATTTTCTGAGAAGGTGAATTGTCTATGCTGCTGGAGGAACTCTCATGTGTTGCTGGTGGGAGGGTGAATTGTGAGAACCACTCGGTAAAACTTATTGCATTATATAGGAAAGTAGAAGATGTGTGAAACCTACAAACCACCAATGCCCTTCCTGGTTACAGATCCTAGGGCAGCAGTGCTTAAGCCTTTTAGTATCAGGACCTCTTTACACTGTAAAATATTATTGAGGACCCCAGATAACTTTTGCTTAGGTGAGTTATACTGACAAATATTTACCATAGTAGAACTTAAAACTAAGAATTCAAAAAATTATTAGTTGATTTAAAAGTAACAATAATAAAATTGGTTTAAATGGTTATTAACAAATGAGGTGAATAAAACAAACATAAAAATGAAAGTTAATTAAATTCTTCACCTCCTTTATATTTACTTTCTTAACTGCCTAATAAACAGATTAATGCCATAGTCCTGCATCATAGGATTGTTGTAAGCCTTAGGTGAAAGTTTGTAAATCACAATGTCTAGAATATAGTAAGTGCTCACTGAATGTTAACTATTATGATGTGGTTACTTTCCTCAGCTTTGTTTTTTTCTTTATTTTTACATGCTAAAAGAAATAATAAACTCATTACATGCTAATATAAATAACATATTTATAAAAAATGACTATATTTTCCAAAACAAAGCAACTTAGTGGGGATGGTGGCATTGTTTTGTAGTTTTGAAAATCTGACTTACTAGAAAATAGCCAGATTCTCATATTTGCTTTTTCTGTTTCAGTGTGTTATGTAGCTGTATCAGCGTGTTATGATATTTCATGTCATGTAACTGCTGGAAAACACCACTGTTCACTTGTGAGAGAATGAATGTAAAAAGGGCAAATAACATGTTAATGTAATGAAACTAGTTTTGACTTCACAGACCCCCCCACACCCCAGGAGGGTCTCAAAGGCTTTCTGAGGTCTCCAGACCACCTTTGGGAAGTGCTACCCTGAGAAAAGGTCATACTTGTTTCTCAACAAATGTGTACAAGCATATTCAAAGTGGTATTATTTATAACAGCAAAAACAAAAACAAAAAAACTTAAATGTTTATAAATAGTAGAATGAAAGATAAATTGTGGTATATTCATAGTATCAATGAATCTCACAATACTTTGTAAAAACTATAAAATGTAATTTCATATTTATGGAGTTCAGAAAAATATTTAGGGGCATAAATATATGGTAAAATTTTGAAGAAAAGCAAGGACAGTGGCGTAGTATTTGCTTAATTATATACTATATATATTTATAATTTATGCTTATTATTATGTACTATGTATTTCTTATTTAAATATATATTTTTTTAGGTATAGAATATTGGAAAGAAAGAAAGGTAAGAGAAAAAAAGAATAAACTCTTAATTGTGCTGAACAAATTCATGTATTTGGATTTAAAAAATGTAGCAAACAAGAGGAAAAGTGAAAGCTGAATTAAGAAACATTTGGAATTCCTGGATCAGTGGTCTTTAATCTGGGTTAACATATTATTCCCCGGGTCCATGCAGACCTTCCAAAGGTTGCAGTACAGATAACATAAAAGAAGTCCATTTCTAGATGCTCACTTTCAGGTGTCCTCTTAACTAAAACTGGTCTCCCTGAGAATGCTCCTGTGTTCAGGCTGTTCTTCCTCCTCTTTTCTCTTTCCTAAGTGTCCTTTTCCCATGTTTTTCAGAAGAAAGATGTGTCCCATCCTGTCATCTTGTCATTTATAAAAATCTCTGGACTCCGAAGAGATAATTTAAAGTTCTTGGTTCTAGCCAAGAAAGTAAATCTCTCTAAAGATTGGATTACAAATCACTTTGCAAATCACCTCATCATTTTAACAAAGGTGAAGGAGAAACTAATGAACATTTGGTATCAGATGATAAATCACTAATAATCTTGTTATCATGTGTGATTTTTGGCATACCACTCAGAAAGAATTCAAAGAGTTCAAATAATACCACTACAATAAAACCTCTTCATTTAAAACAAGTTTTCTTGGCACTTATATTTTTAAAAGTGAAAATTAAGGGTAGAATTGATGCAGAACTTGCTTCCATTCTAGAAAAAATAATATTCATCCATGGATACATTTTTAAAAAGCAACCATCATCTTATTAAGAAAGATATTTCCACTAAAATGTTACTTTTTTGGACAATAATACCAATATGTTCAATAAATGTGTGATATATTTATGTTATTTGGACACATTGCTTACTACTACTAATTGTAATGATAACTAATTCCAGAAAAAATCTTTTCATGCTATAGACTAGTGCTGTTCAATAGAATTTTCTGCAATGATGGAAATATTTTCTATTTACTCTGTCCAATAGCTTTATGCCTTATGTGGCTACTCTAACACTTGAAATGTGGCTAGTGTGAATGAGAAACTAAATTTAAAAGTTTGTTTAATTAAAAAAATTTAAATGTATCTAGTAGCTACAGTATTGGACAGCATAGCTTTAGAGCTTTATGGCCACAGAAAAGGGAAAATAAATTGAATTTTTATACATTTTTAAGAAAAATATAATAAGAATTAATAAAAGATTTTCGTCATAAATGTATATTATATTAAAATAAAGTTCTGTAAGGGAAGAAAATGGAAATACAAATTCAAGGAGAAAAAAGAATAATGTGAAATTTCTGACTGTTAAAGAAGAGCTCATTTATGGTATTTTAAAAAGGATGATAGATGATATCAATTGCTAAAACATTTAAATTCTATTTGGATACATCTAAAGGAGTGACAATAGTTTTTAAAAAATGTTTAAACTGTTAAAATATTTCAAATTTATAGTGAAATTTAATCTTTTGCAGCCACTTAAATTTAAGATGAACATTTTTAGATACCAACACAAAACTGTTTGAAGGGAGTGCATGACATTTCCAAACTTTTATGAGCGATACGCAAGCAACATGCTTGAAGACCCTTGAACCAGGTGGCAGTCACTGTTCCTTCCAACACTTTGGATTTTGTGGATATGGTCTAAGATGTCACTCTAGTGAGTGGGCACTTCAAATATCATGAGAAAACATCCCATATGTAAAGATTCACTGACAAACAAGAGTTCTAACAATAAATAAAATCCAAATAAATAAACCAAAAATATCCCCCACCCTCCAGCTCTATCTCTCTCTTGTACATACACACACTGCTTTCAAAAAGACCCCCACTCCTACACTGGTGATTCTGGGGCAGGCAGCTCATGAACTACTCTTCTGAGAAACATGAGCTTGCTGAGTAATATGGAGTGGTCTGGCCAGTGAGAAATCTCCAGAGCTGGGGGCCGCCTCAAAGAGGATCATTAAAGACCAAAATTTCCATTTGAATTTGTTTGCTTTGTTGCAGTGTAAATCCCCTTGGCCTGAGCAGCCTCTGGCAGAATCTGCTAGACACATAAAGGTCTTATATGGGAGTCTGGTTTGGTTTTGCTGGAATTCAAAGCAAGGGCCTGAGTTTCACATCTGGGTACAGACTTGAGACAGTGCACACAGATGGCAAAGTGACCCAGACTGGAAGAATTCAGTGGACGCAGAAACAAGGACCCAGAGGTGTTCCCAAGAACCTGAGTGCACTCTCATCCTTCCACCCGAGAATATGCAGACACTTAAGGGCATCAGCCTTTCCATGCAAGTGGACTTGCGGTTAAGCTCCTTCTGCTTCGCATTTTGTGAGGAAGGGGGAGCCCCGCTTGGTTATACTCTTTCTACCACAGTCTCCCTGAAATGTTGCTCAATTCAGGTGTCAGGAATAGCTCCACCCATTCCCAGTGGCAGCAAGAGGGCAGAAGGGACAGAAAAGACTGAGCAGGCAGGTGTCTTAATGACCTCATGTCAACACAACCACCAACCCACTCTAGTGCTGGAGAGAATGGGAAAATACAGAGGGTACCAAAAGATTTTATACCATTTTAAGAAAGAAAAGAACTGTATTAAAATTGTAATACTTGATATACCACTGATAACAAAGGATGAATACAAGTCACATTTGACTTCTGCATTTACAAGAGCTGCTCAAAGTGGTTGCCATCAGCATCCACACTCTTCTGATTATAGCGAACTACTGCTTGAGCAACATTGACCAAAGTCCACTTGTATTGCTGCGATTGTCATTTCAGTTTCTTCCTAAAGTGCCACCAGTATAGCCAGTTTTCTATGGTACACCACATCCTTTAAGGTCCCCCATAGTTAGAAGTCAAGGGGTTTTAAGTCAGGAGAACATGGGGGAAACTCAACCGTACCTCTTCATCCTATCCATTGTCCTGGCAAATTCTCACTGAAGGAAGCTTTCACGACTCGGTAGAAGTGCAGTGGGGTGACATCTTTTGACTGCCCTGCCTGTCACATGGTGATGCTAGCATTCATGATTAATGCCATCATTTGAGCGAATGTCATACTACACATTGCTACCATAATTCAATTCAACTTCGAAAAGTGATACAGAGATAACATCTCTTAAAATGTGTACATTTTTTTGGCACCCTGCTATTCCTGTGACCCAGTGAGCACTTTCTATAAAGGGTGAGCATTGACAGCCGGAGAGGGGACAGATCATCCTGGCAGTAGGTGGCTAGGAGCGCATTGTCATGTTGTGGGAACTGGGATTCAGGATTGGCAGCTCTGAGTCAGCCTCTGTTGGGAGAGGGACAGGTCCCCCTTTCCTAAGTGCTTCCACTCCCAGCTGGAGCCAACCCAGGTCAGACGGGCAGGAGGGGCTGTTGCTCAGCACTGGCCCTGGGACCTGCTCCCTGGAAGCAGCAAGGGATGCAGGCAGCCTTGGCACTATTTCAAAGGCCGACCTCTGACGCTTATCAGCTGGCTTTCACACAAGGCCTCGGCTGAGATTGCATAAGAGAATGTGAAAAATGCCAGGAAAGCCAAAATTTGCTTTCTTTACATAGCGCTCAATCCACAGGCAGTGTGCTTACACTCCACTTTGACTTTGTGAAGGAATATGCAAACATTAGTCCAGAGTTGGAGAAAAAAACAGACACCACCTTGTAGAAAGATGGAGGACTGACTCCAAGAGATACCAAAAGATAGGGGATGCAAACAAAAGCAGGGTCTGCACTTGTTCTTTTCTTTGTTGTGCTGTCATCTCTGAATGCCTCTGAGCCTGGTGTTGTATCACACCACGGATGCCTGGGGCAAGCCGAAGAGAGGTCAACGCCAGAGCAGTGTAATGGCCACTGTGGGAGAATTCTGGAGATTTTAAGCTATGATGAGGGATGGGGAAGCAATCATGTATTTAGAAAACATTGAGTCCTTGAAAAGCAGTCTATAAAAGTCAATCATTTTTAAACTTTATTTAATGCAGCCCACATGATCTTCATCTGCATGACCCACTCCTATGGATATTACCAGATTTTAACACAACTGTCAAATTGATGTGTAATTCCTGGCTCCCTCGCTTTAACTCAATCACTTCCTCTCTGGCTTAGGAGCACAGGAAGAATACATATGAGTATTGTCACGATAGGATAACCAGGAATCTCTCTAATTCAATATAATAGTAAATTTTTTGCAAAATTGAGAATAAAAAGAGATTGCATTTCTTTTATCAATTTTATTGGTTTGATTCCAGCTTCAACCCCTGTATTGCAAGGATGACCTTCTCTCTTTCCCAGGGTCACTGACCAGTGAGGAGCCCAAGAAATCCAGGTTCCCAGAATACTTACCTGAAACCCATGGGTCACTCCTGGTCTCTTGGGCCACTGGAGCCACCTCAGAGACATGCCTGGAGGCTAGGGGGCTCCTCAGTCATTGCTGAACCCAGGGCTCCTGGATGGCTTCCAAAGCCTCAGGGGCCAGAGCCTGGACAACCAGCTCCCACAGGTGCTGTAGCTGCTGCCAGTTTGTAATTCCATGACTCCATTTGGGCCCCAGAGCCTGTCCTGTTTGCTCCCACCTCTTCTATGCTCCTGAGGCTGGGATTCCTCTTGTCGCGGATCCTGGAATTTGTAGCACAGTTGGCAACCCTGGTGCAGGTACCACTGGCAATTGTCCTTTGAGCACAAGACAGGACAATCCCTGCCCTCTACAGTGCTATGCTCAGCTAAGGCTGCTGCCCAACTGGAGCCACAAGGAGCCACTTCCCCTGGGCCCAGTCGGCCTAGGAGAGCATGTGGGGACAGGTTCCCCTGTCTGCCCTTGAGTGACTGAGGACCACAGTTTCCTTCTCCCTCTGCATGCCTACACCCCAAGCCCACACCTAGTTCCTATCACTGAATGGGTGAAGTGCATTTCAGAATAAGACTCCTCTGGGTTTCCTTAGTAACAGTCCTTGGACTCTATCTCACAGCCAACGACGAGTTGTAACTCAGTCTTCGAGAACTGGTAAACCTGAAGATGAGCTACTCAGCCCCAAACCAAGCCAAATTCCAGAACTGTCCCCCATCACGTTCTCAGGGGGTCATGTTACAGTGTTATCATCCCGTGACATCAGCCATGAGTATTGGCTGTAGGTTGTGTTAATTAGGGTTCTATTAGCTGCTGTAACAAATTAAACCCTAATTTCAGTGGTTTAACACATTAGAAGTCTATTTATTACTCACTGAAGAATCCAGTGACAGATTCCTAGTCAGCAAGTGGCTTTTTGTCCTGTGTTTACTTCCACTGTGTGGCTCTTTCAGTCCCAGGTCCTGGAAGTTCTCTGCCTCTAACTGGCAGACGAAGAGAAGTTACATCCTCTTCTGGCTTTTTTATTGTGGTAAAATATACACAGAATTTACCATTTTAACAATATTTAAACGTACAGTTCAATGACATAAAGCACGTTTGTGTTGCAAGAACTATTTCTTGGTAACATTTGAGAGAATTTAATAAAAATCTTAATCAGAAAAAAAGTACATTTACGTTGTGCAACCACCCCTACCATCCATCTCCAGAACTTTTTCATCTTCCCAAACTGAAACTCTTTACCCATTAAACACTAACTCCCCATTCCTCTTCCCTCCAGCCCCTGACAATCACTATTTTACTTTCTGTCTTTATGAATTTGGCTCCTCCAGGTACTTCATAGAAATGGAATCATGCAGTGTTTGTTATTGGTTCATTTCATTATGCATAAGGTCTTCAAGGTTCATCCATGATGCATGTGTTAGAATTTCATTCCTTTTTAAGGCTGATTAGTGTGTGTGTGTGTGTGTGTGTGTGTGTGTGACATTTGGTTTATGCATTCATCTGCCATTGGACGTGGGTTGTTTCTACTTTTTAGGTATTCCCATCCGTAACCATCTTGACCTGCAAATGGCACATTTCTGATCACATTCTATGGGAGAACCTATTGCATGATGACCTCTGCATGCAAGGGAAGCCAGGAAATCTCATCTCAGGTTTGGCAGCTACTTCCCAGAAACAATTCAGCTGATGAAAGGTGAGGCACAATTTGTTGATGGACAGTTAGTTGTCCCTGCCCCCTCCCCTTTGTATTTCCTGTAACAACTGTTTACTGTAGCCCAGGAAAAAATGTCTTTTCCCACCCTATTTCAGTTCTTAATAGGACAAAGGTTTTAAGGTCTAAATGCACTGTCAATAAATAACTGTAACTAACATTTGTGTAGTCTTTTGCCATTTTTCATGTCCTTTTCATATGGTGTAGGGGTTCACATTTTGCTTTTGTCTCTGTTGCATTCTCATTGGGGGGTGTTTGTAGAGCCCTTAGCACTACAACAAATTCGGTAAATAGTAATTACTAATCTTCACAGCAACACAGGTATGCATTATTTTCCCATTTGTACAGATGAGGATATTGAACCTCACAGAGATTAAGTAACTTGTTCAAAGTTACCCAATCATAAATGGTGACTCCATCTCTCTGTCCAGCCTTGCACTGGAGCTAGTGGACTGTCTTCTCCAGGACCTGAACTGAGACCCACTGGGGTATGTGGTAAGGGAGGAAAAAAGAGGTCCTATCGCTCAGGAGCCTCTTCTATGCTCCTGGCCCCTAGAAGCTTCCCAGGACCCCTGGAGCACACACACACACACAATCTTCTACTGCAGCTGCTGTCACTTTCTAACAACATTCAGGGAGCACCTCCTTTGTTTTAAGCTCTGGTATGTAAATAGGAATAATTATGATCTCTCCTCTCCAAAGATTGCATTGTCCAACCAGTGAGACAGACATGTGAACAAATACTCTCATGTCATGTGTACAGAGTACAGAGTAATGTACAGAGTGCCCTGGGAATTCAGATGAGGGAGTAATTAATTTTGCCTCACATGTGTCAAGTTACAGCAAGAAGGTGACATCTGAGCTGGGTGTAGGCAGCTAAGAGAGGACTTGGGTAGAGCTATTTTACATGGAAAGGACAACACCGTCTCAATAGTGTCAAAGAGAATGGTGGTTTGGGGATAAAGAATAAGTACTGTGAGGGCTAATCGTGGGTGGAGACAGGGTGGGGGAGAGACTCCAGCAGTTTGGGTGGGGCCAGGGGTAAAGGGCTATAATTCTGCAGATGAGGGAAGGAGATTATTTTTTTTTCCTTTAAAAAAAAGTTTATCTTTCAATTACAGTTGGTGATTAGACATTTATATACCTTACAAAGAGGCAAGGAGATTATTGATTGGGGGCTAATATGACCAGAACCATCTAACACAAAGCTTCCTCTGACTGGGGTGAACAATGGGAAACAACTGATGAGCCAATTTTATTCTAACGCCACTCATTCCCAGAGGGCAGACCCACCCCAGCCATCCTGATGTCATCCCTGATGCCACATAATAAACTTTACTCCAAGCAAAGTCTAGAAAAGAGGACATCCCGAGAACATCCATGTTCCCACAATGATACTTCCCTCTTTGTCTGTAGGTGACGAGGAACTTGTGATAGACTTTTTCTCCTCATTTTGGCTTATAGGGCTAGACTAAGCTGAATCTCAGTTTGGTTATCTGGACATCAGGGTCTCTATCTGACCCCAGCAAAGACAGAATTGAAACCTGGGGAGGCCAGGACCACTGTGGCTTCTCTCCTCTCCCCCGGACTGAGTGCGAAGAACATGGCAGAGAAAAACTGGGAAGAAGGTGGCAGAGGCAATAGTGGAATGGTGTCAGCACCCAGTACACCATCCATAACAGGTAGTCACCAGTACCCTCCTCACAGGAGAGCTGGTTCCCCATCCCTCTGACATCAGAATGCAATTATCAGATTTGTTTTTCTAATTTACAAATAGAGGCAAAAAGGGAAGGAATTCTGTGTTGCCAGTGGACCTAAATGCAGCAGCTGCCCCACCCAAGAAGCCAAAGCCCCTTCTGTCACAGGAGGCTGCAGGCCAGATGCACTTGGTCTGGGAAGGGACCTGGGAACTTGGGGTCCTCCCTGTGTGCATACTGGCAGGCCTGTGTTTGAAGCCCAACTCCTCGCCTCTGTGTAACTTTGGCAGACGTGAATCTTTCTAAGCTTCAGCCTTATTATCTGAAAAACACCTCATGGCATGGCTCTTCTGATTAAATAACAGCATTTAAGTGTAGCCTTTCTTCCATTGACTCTAGAGACCATTTGGATCTACAATATTGTGGCTGATATGTTTCCAAGGTCAGGACCTTCATGTGCTACCTTCTCTAGGCTTTGCCTGCCCAGAGTCAGGGACATGAAAAGGAGCTTATCTCAAATTGCTGAAAATCCTTCTTTCTTTGTTTTCCTCCAGGCATATGCCAGCAGAAGTGTGGCAAAGGTCAGAAATGGTATCAAGATTGATCCTTGAACTTGGTAAGGCTGAGCTCAACCATATCATTCAATACGTATTGATATATCTTCAGTAGCTACATGGGATGTCATTCACTTGTGATAATGCTCCCAAGAATTGCTAACCAAAGTTTTGTAAATTGGATCATTTTAAATGGGGGGAGTTCATTGTGTAGAAGGGCTGTCTGGCCAATACTTTTTTAAAGTAAGTAATTTTCTTGTATTATAAATCTTTTCTTGATCTAGCGGTTAGGATTTCCCACAGAGGATGTGTTCACTTACGAATGCTGCTGTGCCAAGATGCGCAGTGTGCCCTCAAAGCCAGAACACACCCCTGCCATCCAGGGAGTGGAAACCTTTTTATGGATCAATTCATCCAATAAACATTTGCTGAGAACCCATCTGTGCCAACCCTGAGGACACAGTGATAAAGGGGACATGTCTCCAAGGACCTCACAGTTTAGTGGTAAAAACAGGTAGGTACACAGCTCCCTAGTACCATGTATTGTGTAAATTGTGATTACTAATCCTTTATCTAATCAATTGGAACATCTATCAAGATACTAGGGGATCTGGCTACCCCTACTGCAAACTGGCCCTTAGTGGGATCCATGTCTTATGAAAATCATGCAATGTTATGAACTAATCATAAATGACACTGTCAGTTTGATAAAAATCTATTAAAAAATTTAGAATCTCCCATCAACATGTGTCACTATATTGGCAAAAGCTCTAATATAACGATTTCATCTTCCTCTCCAATTTTGTTCTAATCTTCAAGATGTCTTTGTATAACAATGTGCTGGATTCCTTAATTCCTCTGACTGCCACCAGGTCTGGGGCTGTCATGGTGTTTAATGGTGGGACAGCTAGAACATTTGCAAGTCAAGGCAGAGCCCATGATTGGGCTTCATAAGAAATTATGAGTCTAAGTTGCTGGTCAACATACCTCAGCACAGCAAACTTTTGAGAACCAGAATTTATTTGCAGGAGTGAGGAAGTTAAGAAATGACAATGGGCAGCCCAAGGATCTTTGGATGGAAGTTGTAGGAAAGTGGATTCTGTATCAAAACAATGAAAAGTCTAGTATAGTTGGAGCCATCCAAGACTGGTGGAAATAATGGGCATCCAGGTTGACAGAGGTCAAGCAGTGGTGTGATGACAGTCATGGGTTCCTCACTGGGTGGAAGGTTGTATCAGATGAACTTCACAACTCTTTGTGCTGAACTTTAGTCTGCACTCTACTTTTAGCTGATGGAAGAAATGTGGGCTGGTAACACCACCTCTCTTGAGCTCCATTGAAAGAGGAAGCAGTTATCAGAGCCCACTTTGTCCACTGTAAGTGAACCCCAGGCCCACAGCCTTGGACCTCAGAGGCAAGTGAGCACAGTCTTGGGAGTTTGGCCTCTAGATCCATCAATTCTATCTGATGACTTGCAAGTTTCTTTAATCCCCACTATTGGAGACCAGCAGGACGAGTTAGTCTTGTTCTAATTATTATTTAGGTGATGATTTGGCTCACTCTTGAGCAAGGATTGAATCAGGTCAGACCTGTTAATTGAATCAAGGTTATATAATCACATTGGGACATTTAAATGCAAACCAATTATGTTGGAATCAAAGCATCTTATACACAAGGAGGGAGTTTTAGTAAGTGTCAGGAATGTATGCTAATACTCAAAACCTATCCCTTAAAGTGAAGGGTGGAGCACTCTAGGGCACTCCTGTTTCCATGAAGTTGTTGTAATGGTTATTGCTCTGGGCACATTCTGGGAAGATGATTTGAACAAGTACATTTATGTTACCCCAGCTCATTGAACCCATTGTATTTGGAACATGTCTGTCTATAGCATTTGGCCCAGCTTATAAATGCATTATCAGAAATCAGTAGGAGGCTTTTGCAAGAAGGCCTCCTTTGGCCTTTCGGGTTATCACCATTCCCTCCTCCTTTCCCTTGACAAACATATGCCAAAGGGCCTGATTAGGCACTTAATTCTTTATTTGGACCTCTCTCTAGTTTTCAGTCTTAGCCTGTATGCCTCTACATCTTGGATTCCTCAAGTATTGGCCCTCCTCTACAAAGAGAAAGGAAAACAGGAAGGAGGCAGTGGAGAAGTCACTGATGAGCTGATTTGGGGACTACCAACATATCAGGAAGAAGGTACCTAACTTGGGTTTGGTGGTTCTCTCTAAACTCTCTAAGACTCATCTAAGCTGAATAGCTTCAAAGGAACTTTAACCAAAGGCTCCCTGTATAGTCTGCTTTCCTCACTTGGAGGGTGAAGGACCAGATACCCAGACTCTGTTCAGTGTTAAGAACTGACAGGGCAAGCTTTGTCAAGATCACCCAGCCTGAAAAATAAGCAGATGCCATCGCTGGAGATGGCATGCTCCCAGAGAAAGCATTTTCTGCTCTCACATTTTGTCTATATCTCAGACAAAAAATCATTAGGCAACTCTAAAGAGGGACATTCTAGGGAGAGTTTCATCTTTACCATCATCCTGCCTAGGAAACTATTGCTGACTCAGAGTTGCAAAAGTCAAGGAAGGGCTGCTAATTGCAGGTGGGGTCCTTGGGGTAAGTTTCATTGTAAGCACATGGCTGAAATGTGTCACAGGTAGGCAGGCATGCTAGTGTGCCCTGAACATAACCTCTGGCCAAAGGACATTGACTTCAGCAAAGCCAAGTGAAACAGCAGGTTGATTTTTTTCAAATAAACTTCATTAGACACACAGAGGACTAACTCTAAGCATGACTTCGGATGACCCTTTTCTTGCCAGGAATTATGTTGAATGATTCTATCTGGAACTGAAGGTCTAGCTTTTGAGAGTCAACTATCAAGGGTTTGTATTTATTCCAGGTCAGACTTTTGCCCTTTTCTTCCCAGGGCATCTGTGACACAGATAAACCAATGACGCCTGGCGGGGAGGGCAAGGTATTAAGTTGAGGTGGGAGTGGGTGTTAGCACGACAGAATAGATCTGAGAAAATATTCCAAACCAACCCTTCCACACTGGGAATTCAGCCCCTAAGAAACAATCAAGACAAAGTTCAATGTCCTATGTGCTATGTGCCAGAGCTCAGGGGAGAGGGAGGCTCCGCCAAGCCCAGCTCGTTCACTTGATGGACTTCCATGAATACTACTCTGGAGACCAGGGAGCGTAAAGAGAGGAAGAAAACACCATCTGTGCCTTGAGCTCTGGGATGGTGGCTGCAAGCCCACAGGACGACTGCAGAGCTGAATGGTGGGGAGAAAAACCTCCAAAGCTGGAGAACTCCCACTACCCGTTATCAATACTTATTATGAAGCTATTGTAATCATGATAAGGAATTACAAGGATACACAAATAGACCAATCGAACAGAATGCAGAATACAGAAATATACAATAAAATTTTGATACTTGACAAAGGCATTATAGACTTCCAATGGGGAAAGAAAAATCTTTTCAACAAATGGTTCCTGAAAATTGGATAAACTAAACAGGATAAAATGAGCCCCAATCACTCCTTCATACCACACATAAAGTTTAATTCAAGATGGAACACTGGCCTGTATTTAAAAGCTAAAAATCTAGGGAGTTCCCTGGTGGTGTATTGTCTATGCTTCGGCGCTGTCAACGCTGTGGCCTGGGTTCAATTCCCAGCCAGGGAACTACCCACATAAAAAACAAAAACAAAAATAAAAGCTAAAATTCTAGAGCTCCAGAAGTAGACATTGAAACATATCTTCCTTAGAGTAGGCAAAATTTTCTTAGAGAGGACGTGGAAAGCTATAGTTATATAAAAAAAGAAAGATAAATGAGACTTTATTTCAAATCAATAACAAGATCAACAATCCAATTTTAAAAGATGGGAAAAAGATTTGAACAGACAACTCATGAAAGAAGATAGATGAAGGCAGAGAAGCACATGAAAAAGTACTCAATATCATTAGTTATCAGGGAAAAACATATTAAAACCATAATGTGATACCATTTCAAAATCATTCAAATGTCTAAAATTAAAAGCCCCAAATGGTGAGGATGTAGGACAATTAAATCTTTCCTACATCAATGGTTGTAAACATGGCACACTAAAAAACTATTTGATGATTTCTCATAAAATTAAACATAGACCTACTGCTGTAGACTGAATGTTTGTGTGCCCCCAGAATTCCTATGTTGAAACTTAATCCTCAGTGTGTTGGTATGGGGAGGTCATGACTTTGGGAGGTGATTAGGTCAGGAGCATGGAGTCCTCATGAATGGGCTTAGTAACTGACTAGCAGTTCGGGGAACTGAGGCATGAGATGTGCACAGGCCCCACTGACTCAGTGGCCTCCACACTCTATTTGCTTATTCTCTCTTCATACACACACACACACACACACACACATTTCTATTTATTCCTCAATCTGTACATATGGAAAACTGGGAGTTCACACTGATGCCTATCATTCTAATCCAGCCACTGCAAGGTTTACTTTTCTCTCTTTTCATATTTGTAACCATTGATGATTTCTCATAAAATTAAACATAGAGCTACTGCTATAGACTAAATGTTTGTGTCCCGCAAATGTGAATCAAGTTTCTGTGAACATCTTTACAAAAAATTTTCTTGAGGTGGGGCGTATGTTTTCATTTGGAGGAGGGGTGAATACCCATCAGTGGAATTATTGGGTCATAGGATAGGAGTCCATTTGGGCTGCTATAACAGAATATCATAGACTGAGTGGCTTATAAACCCTTCTCTGATAGTGACATCCATTATCCTTCATATATTTACACGCTGATTAATCTCTCTTGATGATAGAGAAAACAAAATGGAATTAGCATTGCTAAGAGAGTCACTTAAAATAGAGTCAGGAAGCCATTGAGGAGGTAGGGCCCATACACTTCTCATGCCTCAGTTCCCAGAACTGCTGTGAAGTAGCTAACCTGTTGCTAAACTCCACTCAAGGCTGAGCCATCCTGGAACAACCAACTGCTGCATGGGCACATATGGACTTTACTTCTTCCTTGTAGTTTTCACCTTCCTTGTTTGCATATTGGAACTAACTAACCCCTGTAAACCTAGCCAGCTCCTTCATTGGCATGGAGGACCTAAATAGGAATTACATTTGTGGGTTTTGTTTTTGTTTTTTTGTGGGTTAGGTCCCTGGCTGGGAATCGAAACCAGGCTGCAGCGTTGAGAGCGCTGAAGCCTAGCCACTGCACCACCAGGGAACCCCTACACTTGTGGTTTTTGCCTTCATAAACTCTGCCTTTCTTTGCTCTCTTCAGAGAACAATTTAGGTTGCTACCACTTCCTGGATTACAATCATTTTTGCTGCACAAAATGCTTTCCCTCCCCTTTATTACAACCTAAACCTCATCTTTGGTTAACACTCTGTATGTCATCAGTCTCTCAATTCTTCCCCGCCCAGATGCTCTCTTCACCATGCAGGCTCTGACATCACACATTGGGGTGTCTCTCTATGTTGATGCCTTCCTTACCCTCCACCCTGGGGCTTGAACACACTGCTTCAGGCCACTGAACACCCACTGTGGACCCCTACCTTGTCTTGCCTCTCTTGTGGCTTTAGGACCAATGGTTCAGGAAGGAAAGGGAAGCAACAAGTAGAGGAGGAAAATGAATGGATGACTTTACCTCTTGAATATTATTATTATTATTTATAATTTAAGCTCATTTTCCTCTCTTATAAACCATGTCCTAAGGATTCTCAACTTTTACAACCACGTAGGGGGAAATAAACCAAGGAATTTTCTTAGACAAAAAGGCAGTTCTCTCTCTAAGAGAAATACTCTCCTGCTGAGGGTATTTATTGAAACAGCTGCTATTTTTTAAAATAATAGCAGTTTCTTTTTCTTCTCACTATCAGTATTCTTTCTTTGTGCCAAATGACAGGCACATATTTGATCTGCTTTAACGCATCTGTGTTGTCTTCATTTTACAGGTGAGAAGTGTGAGTCTCAGAGAGATTAACAGAGGACTTGCAATGCAATTTCTCCCACTTTTCCCATCATACTAAATGGTTTTTGATAACCTACCAAAAGGGCAACACACATACAATTAACTATAACATGGTTGAGAAGAATTACTCTGGTAGTCTGGGGAACCCAGATAAGAGGATTCTGTAGAACAAAATTCTAGAGCAAATTCTAGAGCAGGCTTCCTGGAGGGAGGAACATCTGATGAGCCAGAAAAGACCTGCCAAGCCCAGAAGGAAGGAATAGGGAATTCACACAGAACCAGAGGGGTGTAGAGCTCTTTTTGTAAAATAACAGATTTCCAAATACATTCTCTGCATGATTCCATTAGATTAGCATTAGATTTAATTATTTGCTTTCAATTTATTAAAGATTTGATGTTTAATCTCACATCAGCCTTGGAGGAAGTGGGAGATAGTGGGCATTAAGTTAAGAAAAACTTCAAAATGAAGTTTGATATAAAATGCATAATCCCCTCTGTATTAAATTAAATAGTAGATTTTTGCTGAAATCAACTCTTTCTATTACAATCTTAGGAACCATTTAAATATGGGTTTGAAATATCTGCATATTGAGTAATACTGGTACATCTATGAAGTAACATTTTTTTCTCCAAACATGTTCTCTTTCTTTATTTCCCAAATTTAATTCTAGTTTTAAATGCTTCTTTTCTCCAAAACTGTTCTATTTTTGTATGATAAAACCTGAAAATGTACTGTTTTTATTACTTGTTGAAAAATAAAGTATAAACCATAACTCAAAGGGGAAGCTCAGAATGGCATCCGGCTTGCTGACTTCTGTAAAAGAGGCCCCAGCATAGCACGCTCACATATTCCTCTGTGCACTGGCCCCTGCCCTCAGTGACAATTGTAGTTTGTTGGGAAATTTCTGTGATTTGGTGTCAGTAGACTCAAGGTTCCCATGGAGTTGGGGAAGAGTGTCCAGAGATGAAAATGGGCCATGTATTCGTTGGCTTTTATACTCCAGGCAAAACACAGTCAGTTAGGCTTTAATAGGGAGAAACACAATCTCTGTTTAGGAAGCTACCACATTTCATTTAATCTAAGGTACAGTCATCCTCTGGTATCTGTGAGGGATTGGTTCCAAGATTCCTCATGTATACCAAAATCCCAGGATGCTCAAATACTTTATGTAAAGTGGGATAGTACATACTTATATATAACCAATGTACCTCCTTCCATATACTTTAAATCATCTCTAGATAACTTATAATACCTAATACAATGTAAATGCTATGTAAATAGTTGTTATACTGTATTATGTAGGGAGTGATAACAAGAAGAAAAAGTGTGGGAGCTCCCTGGTGGTGTAGCAGCTTAAGGCTTCGGCGCTGGCGCTGTCAGCGCTGTGGCCTGGGTTCGATTCCCAGCCAGGGAGCTACCCACATATAAAAAAAAAAAAAAAAAAGAAGAAGAAAAAGTGTATCTATTTAATACTGACACAACCATCATGGGCCTAACCACATAGCACACATCAGCAACAACGTAACATCTGTGGTTGGCTGAGTCTGCAGACACTGACTCCTGTGTATATGGAGGGCTGACTATACCTGACTGTAAGACTCACTGTTGTTAATGTACCTCTAAGAATGAAAATAAACCAAGATGAGGAGGGGCAGAGTAGGACCCCAAAGGGCTCCACTGCCAGTGGTAGGGTAAACAAGAAACAAACCCACTTTGCAGAAAGGGAAGCAATAGCAAGGATACCTAAGTGCCTCAACCTTGGCACTTAGGTGGAAGGAGGAAAACAACCTCCCCTGAGAATCTGAACCATGGTATGGCACTCATATAGGTTTCATTCAGGTCTGATGTCACACCATCAAAATGGTCTAAGAAATGTGAAGCAGAAAATGTAAGTGGATCTCAGGTTGCAGTGGTGGAAGCAAATGCAACAGTGATTCTCAGAGGTGGGAAAATTTGCATCGATTTGAATGGAGGAAATATGGTAACTAGCAGCAATTTGGAGAAAACAGAGGAAAGCAGAGTCGCCTCTATGGTCATCCATGTGCTAAGGACACAAAGTCTGTATCTGGAGACTGACTGCTGGACCTCTCTGGCCCTGGACCTCTCTGGCACTATAGATGGACTGCCCTGATGGAAACAACAAAGTTTCAGATAAAACTCTCCCTTTGCCTGTCCCTGCAAAGCCATTCTGACCTGAGCCTCAGCCCCGTGAACCCTGAGAGGGAACATAAGCTCCTTGTTCTATTGACATTATATTATATATGAAGATATGAGGCTGCCCACAGTTATCTCTCTGCCTGAAATGTAAGCACGTGTGAAGCAGACACTGTCAGCACCCCAACAATGTTTCCCAGGGCCTTCCCATGATGTCAGCACCAGCAAGACTTCCAGCTGCACCAGGCCTTTCTCTAACACCTGGAACCTGCTCTGGCTAATGACAGGCCAGAAATTCCAGGGAATTAACATTCCTGCCCTGCCCCCCTCCACCACCCTCCAATCCCCAGAACAGCCCTCTATCAATGACTAATGGCAGTTGGTATGGAAATAGCCACTCTGAGGTGACTATCCTGCTAGACCCCAGAGCTGTCCAGTGGGATTAAGCTTCAGTTACCCTTGAAAATTAGCTTGAACGCATCCCCTTCATGGGTGCCTTCCCTTCCCCACTTCTGTACTGTGCTGCCTGGGATCAACCTCCAAAGAAACTGTGCTCGAATCCTTGTGTCGGGGTCTCTTTCTAGGGGAACCAAAGCTAAGCCAGCTTCCTTTCCTGTGTATGCATGCACATAAGTACTCATCCTTCCATAAAGATTATTTCTTGTTTGAGCTGTACAACACCTTCTTTCCCACTGGGGAAAAATGCCCTTCTTCTTTTAGGGGGCACCTTCCTTTCCCCCAAGAACCATGGCATCCAATGGAAGCTGCCCCTTACATGATTTTACCACCTTGGTCTCAGTGAGTGTTCTAGGAAATGAAGCAGATAACTTGAGAAAAGCCAATCAGAATCTCTCCTGAGAATTTTTGTATTGTAACTAGGAGAAAAGGGGCAGCATATCTTAGGACTCATTTGCCAAAGAGTAACTCATCATTTATCAGAGTGATGGTTCTGATACTAGACTCCTTTTTGAGTCTAGTCAGTCTCTCCTAATGATGCTACACAGGGAAACTAATGAGTCTCTCAGTCTGTGTAAGCCAACTCCACTACAAGTGGACCCTTTATTTGTGGGTCACATTGCCAGAAAGCAGAGATCACTATGCAGGTTACACACCATCACAACACTCATCTTAGCACACAGCAGAGTGCTAGGTCCAGGTAGACACTTAGTGTTTGTGGAATGCATGAAGGTGGATAATGACATGTTTGAGGTGAACAACCACCTCACTTCTTGAGAAGTATCATCATTTTGGGGAAACTTTTCCCAGGAGGCCCATAGCCTAAGAGTATCCAGGTCATTCTCTCAGGATTGCTTCTCCTGGTCCATGCATCAGAAAGAACTAAGTCTTGGGTTTATATGAAAATATCTTGGGTGTTGTGATTGGGTATAGCCATCTTAAGAAAGCAAAGTGGCCATATGAATGAAAAGTCATAAAGATGTATTTCTACTCCTGAAAGTTCATCCAAAAGAATAAATATACATGCATAAAAGAGTTAATCACAATGACATGAACAAACAAGTTTTTGAGGGAGGAAATTCCTTGACATGACACAGAAGAGTAGACTCTGAGCTCTCCTTGGGCCCTATGTGTCATTCTGCCTAAAAAGGGGGAAGACTGTTTGGATACTACAGAGGGATGGGATGGTCAAGACAAGCCAGGCATCTGGTGTTGGAATTTTGTCCTGTGATACCTCAAATCCTCACTTTGCAAATAAACTTTTAAATTGAAGTAGACCATACAATACACTGCAGGAATCAGGAATAGACTGTGTGATGCATTTTTACAAAGCAAATATACCTGTGTAACCATCTCACAGATCAAAATGTAGGATATTACCTGAACCCAAGAAGCTGTCCTTGTCCCCCTTCCTAGTCATCTCCCCTACACAAAATAGTAACTACTATTTTGGTATCTATCACCATAGATTCATTTTGCCTGCTTGAGTACTGTAGGTAAGGATCATAGAGTTTGTATTTTAATGTCTTTCATCCAAGATTAGGACTGCGAGCTGCATCCATGTTGTTGTGTGTAGTGGTGACTTGTTATTTTTTATTGGTATCTAGTATGTATTTCATCAAATGAATATACCATGATTGATTTATGTACCCAAGCCTTAATTTAAGTTACCCCTTTAATGGTTTGATGTGAACAGATGAGAAGTATCTTATGAGTGTGGAGGTAGAGAGAAGCTTAAGGAAATTTATTGTTATGAATTCACAAGATTGTAAAAGATGTTTCGAACTCTCAGAGGCCTTAAATTGGGGTTTTGGGGAAACTTCATTTAAGTCTCTGAGGAGAAGGGAATACCTCCGGGTTACACTGACTATATGGCAGGCACACTGCTAAATGTTTGACCCTCTTTACTTCAGTTACTCCTTATAATGACTCCTCTGACATTATTAGCCCCATTTTAAAGAGGAAGAAACTGAGGTTCCTGAGTTAAGTGAACTTCCTAACAACTGCAATGGGTATGTAGAAATATGAAGTATAATTAGAAGTGAAAAAATTTGAATAAATGTGTAGATAAGCTGATGATTATGAATACAAGTCTAGAGGGTATAAATATATAAAAGATTTTTTTTTAAGTTGTTAAAGATTAGTAAAATCATAGGGACTTAAAAAATTCTTTCACTGTTATCTTGATTTTTCAATAAAAATGTGATTTGAAAAAAATACTTTGAATTCTTCTTCAGACCTCCCAAATCACCATGCTCAAACCTTTCAACTCAGTTTGGCCTCCTCACTCTTTTTCTCTTTCCCAGCCTTCAGATCAGATTAGATTGCCTATCTAGTTTCTCCTGTGATCTTACTTTCTCCAGACATACACACACCCTGTTTTGTGAGATGAAGCATCTTTTTGGAGTGTCAGCTCTTTGCTTCAGAGGCCTTGCTCTGGTTTGATAATATTTTGCTATGCGCTCATAAAAACTACTGAAGCATTTATGGTTCTACATAAATAAAAACATCACAACCTTGTTGTCTTGGAGACAGGCCCCTCCTCACCCCCAGCCTGTGAGTCTGGTTTATGTAGCCCGGTGCACTAGTCTTCAGAAAGCTCCAACCCACACAGAGACAGAATCAGCTCCTTTGAAGTTCAAAGCTGCAGACAGCAGCTTCTGAGATGGGGACAGGTGGCTGTGCTGCTGGCAAGCCTCTGCTTTCCAAACTGTATCACTGGGCTTTGCCCACAGTATCATTACAGATATTGATTCAGCTGTTTTAATTAATACCCAAGAATAGAGGCTTAAACCAGGCAGAAGTTGAGTTCTTTCTCTCCTAAGCAGTCCAGGACTGATAGAGGGGCTTCGTCCAGTTGGGAACCCAGGTTCCTTCTATTTTGTTGCTTTGCTAAATTTCAGGTATTTCCCTCATCTGCTTTTTCCTAGATGGCTCACACCATATCTATATTCCAGCCAGAGAGAATGGGGAAAGGGGTGAGTAGGGCATGCCCCTCCCTTTAGCATCCTGACCAAGTGTTGTACTCATCAACCCTAGACTAGGAGGTAGGGCTGCATTGCAGGAATATGGCCACAGAAAGTAGTGGTTATGCTGTGGACTCCAGAGGGCCAGACCACCTGGATTTGAATTCTGGCTCTTCCAATTACTAGCTAGTTGACCTTGGACAAATTATTCATCCATTCTGTGCCTCAGTTTTTCCACTTGTAAAATGGGCATGATGACCATAATAGTACACTCTTTCTAATCATTGTTGAGTCTTAAATGAACTATTATGTGAAAATGTGAGGCTTTACATTTACATGTAAATTAAATTTATATAAATTATATATAAATTTATATATTAAATGTGAAGCTTAAACGAGCTATTATGTGGAATAGTGTTTGTCATACAATAGATAACACACACACACACACACACACACATAATCTATATCCAATCCATTGATTTTGACATCTCACAACCTATGGCAACGTCTATAAATTCAGAATGCATCTTGCAATCGATTGCATGCCATAGTTTAATTAACGATATTTTCTTCCTTAGTAAAATCCAGTCACCCTCACCATCTCCTCCATTAACATTCTGATGCAACCACCACATCACCACTGCAGGGGTCTCTTGACTGATCCCCCTACTTCCACCTGGCTCCACTTCAGTCTACTCAGCATGCACTAACCAGAGAGATCTTTTGATATTGTAAATCTGTTACCCACTTTCTAGCTCAAAAGGGTTCATCAGCTTCCTGTTACACTCAGAATAAATTCCCAACTCTTTTCTGTAGCACATGAGCCCCTGCATGACCTGGCTCCTCATCTCTGACCACTGTTCTCCTTTCCTGCCATGCTCCAGGCACTCCCTGAATGTTTTTACAGTTCCTGGAGTAGATCAAGCTCATTCTCCTCACAGGGCCTTTGCATGGCTGTTCTGTTTCTGGAAAGCCCTTCCTCCAGAGCATTCTCTGGCTCATGTCCTTTCCTTTACTCATGTCTTTGTTCAAATGGCCCCCTTCTCCCAGAGGCCTTCCCTGACCATCCCAGCTAAAACAATAAATCACCTTAAACTCACCAATTTTTCTTTATAGCACTTATATTATTTATTTATTCATTCATTCATTTATTCATTTATTGTTCATTTGCTTCTCTCTGTCTTTCCACTACAATTTATGTTTCATAAGAGTGGAAACATTGCTTATTTCCCCCAGCACCTGACATATATTAGGTGCTCAATGAATGTATGAGTGAAAATTGAGGACTGGTGAGAAAGTCAGATATTATAGCAGTACCTTTAGAGGCTTCTATTGGTCCACTCTTTCTGCAGGAAGAAGGAACCATTGTATCAGCCGCCCCTGCTGGGTGGGGTACAGGGGAGACGTGGGTTGTTTCATTTTAGCTCCAAGGTCAGGCTTCATGACTTATTTATTTATTCATACCCACCTCATTCCACACAGGATTAGATGTGGCTTAAAGGAACTACCCAATGTATTACTGAAATATAAATACAGAATAAAATTAGGATGAGAGAAAAGATCAATAAGCATAGATTGTCCAGATGACAAGGTCTTACACATCTGAGATATTTGGGTTGCAAATACATCTCTGTGTTTGCTGGTGGCCAAAAGCAGAAGGAACAGACCCTCCCATTAAACTACGTGAGGATACAAAAAAGGAAGTGTGACTGGGTTCATGGGAGAATGTAGGTAATTATGGATATTTTTTAGAGGAGCTGGATTTGTGGACCCAGTCTTACACGTCCTTTTGCTCCAATATTTTGGGGGAGGAGAGTTAGAACGGAGGATTCACTTTGAAATTCCCACTCTGTGAATGATCATACTTCCTGTTTTGCCCAACTCTGCATGCTGGGACTCAGCAAACAAGTTGATGGGCCCTCCTTGAGAACCCCAGCCTTGTCACTCCCCCTCACCCACTTGCCTCCCTCCAGTGAAAATACATTACCCACATTCCACTCTCAGGGTGAATAGGTTGGAGACACTTGAGACAGTTCTATTTTGTTCCCCCCTTGTATTTACATATCTGACCTAAACTTTTTCTGAAGCTAAGGCTCCCATCTTTGCCTTCAGTTGGTTCACTGTTGTGGAACATGGCAGGTGGTCCGAGTCCAATTCATTTTGTGAACTCCGTTCATTATAGCAGGACCATTGTTCCAGGAGCAGAGTTACTCACAGGGCTGAAGCGGCATATCTGGACAGGTCTACCTGGCAGTCAGTCATCAGGCAGCTGTTTACTGGTTTGTGACTTACCTTGGTTGCCTCTCCTTTGACATGGATGCTTCACCACAGACAAAGAAACCAAAGGAATCCTAGCTCCTAGCAAGTGAAAAACTATTTCCTAGCAAGGTCGAACATGGTGGTTTTGAACTCTACTTTGACAACTAATCCTAACTAGACCCATATAGTAACTCTGAGGTGCATCAACACAGTTTAAAATCACAGGTAAAAGATACAACCCAAAGTCCATCGACAGGAGAATAAACTGTGATCATCTCTACAATGGAATAAAAAGAATGAGCTCAGCGATAAAAGAGAATAAACTACTAATATATGCAGCAACATGGATGCATCTCAGAAACATATTCAGACGAAGAAGCCTGCTATAAAAGACTAATTAATGTGTGATTCCATTTATATGAAGTTCTAAAACCTATAAAACCAATCCTTTGCAATAGACATCAGGTTGTTAATGGGTTGGGTTTAACTGGATGGGAAATGAGAGAACTTTCTGTGGTAATAGATATGGTTAATGTCTTACCTGGGTTGGTTGTTACCCAGCTGCACGTATCTTTTAAAAGTGATCTGATTGTACATTTGTGATCCAAGAATGTTACCCTATATAAGTTTTACCCCCAAAATTAAAAAGTAAAGAAAAAACAAGTAATTATTGATCTTGGAAGTTAATCCTGCTGCAATGTTTGATTAAAAGCAGATTTGAAATATCTTGTGTTATGTAAATACTTGTATTAAGTATATATCAATATCATAGCAAGCAAGATTTTTAAAAAAAGAATCACTTAACTGAACTTGTCTGCCCACCATTTTTTAGTGTAAAATGAGATCAAATTTGCAATTCCCAAATGAGGAGATTGCTGGATCTCAGCTCTCATTGCCCAATCACTCCTGCCCTTTCCAAAGTGTCTTCCAAGAATTTCTGGCAGTCCTTAAACAAATACCATCCATGTGCACACAACCCCTTCTGTCTGTGGTTATCACTGTGCAGAACCTATGGCATTTCTCTCTCCCTTCCAGCCACTCTGGCTCTGGTCCCGATCCTCTAAGTTTGAAGGCTAAGATGAGTGTCCCAGGGTGCAGAGCACCTTCTGTGACACCTCAACACTGCCCCTCCCCAGAGGTGCTCAGTTCAGACAGAGGCAGGGAGATGGTGTTTTCCTACCAGCCTCTGACCCAAACAAGTGGGGCCCCTGCCCCTTATACAACTGTTACTCTCCTGCTTTGAAATGCCTTTCTCCAAATTTGAAGTGGTTTATGGGACCTACGGAGAGCCTTGCTTCCAGGAAGGAGGCCTGGTGAGTGGATTACTCCTGCTGGTAGGTGCAATCTTGTTTTCAGGGATCAGGGGAGACTGGGTCACTGGAATGATGTGGACCCACTGGTTTGGGAAGATTCATACTTGAGTTGGATTAAGGACAAGGCCAGGGTTTGGGGTACCTGTGGTCTTCTGCTGATGGGCTTGAGCCCGGTATATCAGCCATGGGCCGACCACTCTCACACGTGTGTTCCTCTGCAGTGGCATTTTCAGGGCACAGCAGTCAAGGGTAGTGGCATATCAGTAAGCATTCTGTGCCCTATAATACACCCTTCTCCCTCATCACTGTCACCCCACCTCTATCACAGGCTTGGGGTCACGAGTCAGACAGTTTCCTGGGTGGTCTTGCCTATCTCCTCCAGGGATTTTAAGTCCTATTGCTCTGATTCTTTTCTCTCCCAGGTGGGTCTTAAGCTTTTCAAGGATAAGGGATTGCTTGAATGAGACTGATATTTTGGCTCTGGATCCTGGTCCCTCACCTATCCTCCTACTGGTGGAGGGTTTTGGAAGGCAGGGGTGCCTTCTCTTGAAAAATACCACATGCTATTATAGAAATGCAGTCATTACCACCTAATGAGTTTATGAGAAGACAAAATCAGATGTTTTCCTATACTTTCGCTATAAAATTCCTAAAAAATAAATTTAATGTGTCTAGAAAAAAAAATTACTCTTCACATTTTTTTGCATACTGTAAATAGTACTCCCATTTGTGGTCATCATCAAGGATGCAGAGGACAACCTTTGAGGGAGTGACTGCCAGCAGGTGACATGGTGGGTGATGCAGCATCATGAGTGATGACGTAACTGGTACTGAATAATGGTATTAGGGAACTGCAGAGGTAAGTAAGATGATCTAAACTGTTTAATTACAAAGGGTCCCAAAGCACCACGAAACTGTGAGCAACAACAACATTGCTGCATTTGCAGGTGCTTGGACTTCACAAAGAATCTTCAAATGGACAGGTTTATTGTATACAAGCTTACTGATTGAACAATAAATAAGTACAGAAGTACCTCTTTTCTATTCATGGTTCTAAGTTTTCATGGATAAATGGCTATATTTAATGTAGACCTATGAATTTAGTGGTATGTTTTGAAACCATATGGTTTCTATAGACAGAGATCCCCCCAAAATATTAACCTCCACACACCCTAAGGGTGGCTGTGGTATCTCCTCTTATCTGTGCCAAGCTTACCCATGGGTCCAGAAGCAACTGCCCACAGCCAGGTCCTCAAGTCTCTCATGAACCCATTCCCCTCAACTCCTGCAAGTAGTTTTCAGCACTAAAAAACCGCTTGCTGGTGGTGACAGTCCCCAGTCTAAGAGTACTCTTCCCCAAAGGCCAATAGCAGTGTCCACCTTTAAAGGCTAAAATCCCCTGGCACCTTTAAAATAAACATCACTTTCCAGGCCCTTTGCCCTGCTACATACCTACCCTGCTTTCTTTCCTGTCATTCCAGTTGTAAAACCCTTAAGATCCAGGCTTAGCCTAGCTGCCCTGCATCTGACAAGTGTGACTGACAAGCTTCGAAGTCAAAGATGCTTGTCTTAAAAACCCATCACCATCTTGTAAGATTTATAACCTTCAGCAAACTACTTAACTGAAGCTTCAGTTTCCTTTTATGTAATATAAGGACACTTCTCTTTACTTAGTACAAATTAGTTTGAGAATCAAACATGTTAATGTAGAAGTACCTAATACAGTGCCTGGCACTGAATATTGGATGTGCCATGAACATCAGTGCCCTTGTCTTTCTTCTCTTTAGCAACAGCAACTTACATTGCTTCTCAGCAGGTGCTATTTGCCTATCTGGATCATGAAAAGCATACTTTCCTTAAAGGTGTTTTACATTTGCTAGGCCCCTCTGGGCCATGCTCTGGAGCAGCTGCTGCTTGCAGGGTCAGAGTGTAGTTACAAAGGCTGAGGGAGAATACACCCAGGCCGATTGTTATTTTGCTGAAGCTTCCTGAAGCAGAAGCAGAAAAATCATTGCTAATTAAGAAGGTTCAAAGCAAAGCTCATGAAACATTCAAACAACTGCCAATGAAGGCCCAGTGAGGGGAAAACAATTATGTTTTGGGAGATAGACTTGTCTACCAATACAGGGATTCTCCAGGTTGCACATTCTCTGCACGACAGGACTGCAGAGAAAGCAGAATGATTAGATCTATTGTAATTACAACTCTCATTAGTTAGCTCTTGAAGGTTTACCAAAGCTTTCAGTCACACTTGGTCCTAATTGCCTGAAACAAACAAATTGAGTATTATCTTTATCCTCAAGGAAAACTTGAGCTCTGGTGTCAAAATGCCACTCTTTCTACTCTACCATCTGCACAGCATGAAATTCTTACCGTGTTCATTGGTTGGGGGAAACTGGTCTTTCTTCAACTGTACACCAAGTTCAAGAGGGCTCTGTGAGTCAATAAAACATCCCTGAGGCTATAAGCAAGAGAGAAGAGGCCCAGTAGGATGGGACTAAATAGATAAAGAAATGTTTTGACTTCTTCAGAAGCAATGTGCTCTCTTTCACCAGTACTCCATTGAAAACAGTTACACTATGGTGACAAGGCACAATGAGTAATCATCCTGCTTCTTCCCTAGCTTCTAAAGGGGTGACAGGGAAGCCAATGAACCCTTGTAATGCAAGGAGCCCTAGCGGTTCTTCACTCCAACCCCCCAGGTGACAATGTCCCTGATGATGATGGTCTAGCCACTGCTCATCACTCCCAGACAGAGGCATTCATTCCCGTGCTAAACAACCCCCTCCTTGTGGGGCAAGCTTCAGTCCCAGACAGGGCCAGCTTACAGCGTGGGCCACTTTTTTGTGCCTCCCACCTGTTGTCCTACTCTTGTTCCCTATAACAGTGCAGAGTAAGTAAATCCCCCTTCCACAGGACAGTTCTATCAGATGACTATAACATCCTTCTCATTTGTTTCTGTTTCAATCCAAACATCTTCAGTTCCTTGCACCATTTCTAAGATAACATGATACGACTCCCACCCTTAGCATTCTAATTGTGTTCCTCTGAACATATCTTGGTGTGTCAGTGTCTGTCTATGGCAGACACTGTTCATTGGCTAACCCAGCAATCATTTGCAATCCTTTCTCCTTGGCCACCTTCAATGTAAAGAATGAAAAAACTTAACACTCCCTTTCTCAATCTTCCCTGTGACCAGGGGCATTTACGTGACCCAGTTCCAGACAGTGACACAAGCAGAGACCTAATGGGGGCTTATAGGAAAGCTAGTGTTTTTTTACATTGAATTGAAAGCCTTTTTTGCTGCCTTGAAAGTGGATGTGATGCCTGGAGCTGGGATAGCCATCTTAAGACTATGAGGGAAAGGTAAAAATTATCTTAGAGACTCCAGCAATCAAATTGTTGAAGTGCAGAATGAGTGCCACCAGATGCCTACTTCCAGATTTTCAGTTGCATGAGAAAATCAAACCCTCATTTGTGTAAGACATTGCAAATCAAGTTTTATGTTTTTTACAGGTGAAAGCAGTTGTATCTGATACACCTTAAAATGTTGCATTCAGAACTGAGCATGATGTCGATTGGTCATAACCATAATGGTATGTGTTTCATCTACTATTCACCTTGTACCACCCTAAGACCAGTGTTTTGGCAGCCTTGTATGGTTGGCTTGCATTGTTACAAGTAATAATAACAGTTAAATTACTGTTTATTGAGGGATTATTATTTGTCAGGCATTATTCACTTACTTAACAAATACGTATTAATGCCAGGCACAGTGCTGAGAAAAATAGTAGTAAATAAAATAGGTAAGTTCCTTCCCTCACTGTCTAGTGAAGTTATTCTTTATCTTTTTTTTTTTTTTTGTAGTATGTGGGTAGTTCCCTGGCTGGGAATCGAACCCAGGTTGCAGCATTGACAGAGCCAGCGCTGAAGCCTTAAGCCACTACACCACCAGGGAACTCCCTATTCTTTATCTTAATAACATTTTAAGATATATATTCTCATTCCTGTTTTTATAGGTATTGAGTTTGAATCCAAATAAAATGCCTAAGTGCTATCTATACACCTGAACTTCTGAGAAAAATAGGTCTTCTCCCTATCCTAATTTTTACTATAGATGTATGACTTAATTTAACCAATTAAAAAATATTTTTTAACTTTTGAAACAATGTCAAATTAACAGAATAGTTGTGGAACAGTACTGTTTTACCCTGAAACAATTGAGCATATATTTACAACATGATGATATGTCACCCCTGAATACTTAATTGTGTACTTCCTAAAAACAAGGATATTCTTTTACAAAACCACAAACCATTAAAATCAGTAAATGAAGACTGATATATTATTACCATCTAATGTTTCCACAGTATTTATGTTCTGCTGATTGTCCCAAATATGTTCTTTACAGTGACAGGATTGAGGCCAGGATCATGCATTGCACTAAGTGGTCAAGTCTCTTTAGTCTCCTTCATTCTGGGACAATTCTTCCAACTTTCTTTGATTTTCATGACCTTGACACTTTTGAAGATCACAGGTCATTCATTTTGTAGCACTTGGGTTTGTCCCTTGTTTTGACACAAACAGATTCATGTTATGCCTCACGTCACAGCAATGATTCTGTGGCATTGCATTTTATCAGATGGCACCTGATTTCAACTTGTCCCATTATGGTGATGTTAACTTTAATCACTTGATTAAGGTGGTGTCTGCCAGTTTCTACATTATTAATAATTGTTTTTCCCTTTGCAATTAATAAGTATTTTGTAGGGGAGTACTTTCAGAATGTGGAAATGCCTGTTTTCATCAACCATTCATTTGTTTATTCATTCATTTATATCAGTATGGGCTGAGGGATTCCTCTTTTATTAAATGGGTTATAATTCATCAACATCATTGTTCTGATACTCAATATTTTCCAGACTCATCCAGTGGTAACTCTCTAAAGCTGGCTTCCGTGTCTTTCATTATGTTTCCTTCGTTCTTTGAGCACTTTTTTGCTCTATGGCACACCGTTTTCCAGGCGTGTACTTTCTCTGCTCCACCCTAGAATTGGCTATTTTGCCAAGGAACCCTGATTCATCTTAGAGGAGAACAGTATTTACAAAACTAGACCTGAGTCACTCTGATCCTTGCCAGTCATTCCTCTAACCTGTACTCACACCCCTCAACGTGACACAGGAACAGGCTGAGGCCTGGCTATGAGCTTGACAAAGCCCCAATTCAGGGCACACAAGCGTTCAGTCATTCCCTGGATGAGCAGGCCTAGGCCCTCTTGCACTGTGGGTGAAGCCCGGGGTTGCCGGGTTGGCCCAATCTGTAGGACAAGTCCAGCTCCAAATGCCCTGTCCAAGCCCCTACTCGCACCTCTTAGAGCAGTGGTTCTCAACCTTCCTAACGCCACGACCCTTTAATACAGTTCCTCATGTTGTGGTGACCCCCAACCATAAAATTATTGGTAGCTGCTCTCTACACATGTGTGACTGGTCTACATGAGTACATTATGGCGCCAACCCCATCACATACACCTGTATTTGTAGGGGGTGTATGTGACGGGTTGGCGCGATGACCTCATCACGCCGGGTACCCGTATGTGGGCGTATCTGCATGTGGGCGGACCTGCCTGGAGACGGATAGATGAGTGGTGTCTCAGTTCCTAACACCATCAGAACTATGTGTTTTCCGATGGTCTTAGGCGACCCCTATGAAAGGGTCGTTCGACCCCCAAAGGGGTCGCGACCCACAGGTTGAGAACCGCTGTCATAGAGGGTCCAAAGGGAGGTATGCCCCACTGGGAGCTTCAGAGTTAAACTTGACAGGTTCCAGCATCAGAAGAACAAAGCCTTCATTTCTGCCTCCTGCAAATAGCTGAGGAGGGAAGTTGTCGAAGAAAACCAGGAGGAAAGGAATAGGGAGTGTCCGATACACGTGTGCCTGCACTGCATCAGACAGACTGAAGCTGGGGAGGGCCATTCACCCCAGCAGGTGCTTCCACAGTTAAGTTTCTCTCTGTGCTGGCCACTGCCTCCAGCTGGGGTGCTTCGTTCCAGTTCACAGCCTAACAGAGGAAAACCCAACAAAGGGGAGATAAACAGTACATAGGAGAGCAAGGGGGAATTGGAGCCAGCCTGGTCATGAGCTCCACCTGACATTTCTTAAGACTGCAGCAGGGGCAAGGGGCTCTTTTCAGGTTCATCCTTGTCCACTTCCTCAGAAGAAAGCCTCATAAGAAATGATCTTACTGGACACGGTGGGGGACGGCAGGAGGGGGAAGACCAGGCTGAGTGGATGGACAAACCAGCATGGACAGTTTTGTCTAACTGACGGGGGCTGCTGCTCATCGAGGATGGAGAATTTGAGAATTCGAGAAGGAATGTATTACTTCCTCAATGGCAGTGAGAGACAGGAGGTCTCTGATACTATTAGACCACGCTCAGACAGAAGAGGAAGAGAAGAAGAGGGGGAAATGCTGCCGTTTGAAACTGCAAAGACTAGAACATGTCTAGGCAGAAGAGGGTGAGGGAAACAAGGTTGCCAGGTCAGAGGTTCGATGACAGGAAGCTTTTGTATGAACTAGGAAAATGTGCCCCTTCTGAGTACACAACCCAGTGAGTGAGGGGTGCTTTAGTGCAAAGAAAGAAAGAAAGGATGTATCGTCCCACACCAGAGGACATGGTTTGGCAGAGCTCCGGCTGAATTTCAGCCTCTGCTCGTGCCCTCCACAGGGCGGACGTTCGCGGTATACGGCCGAGGGCCACGGTTCACACTGGTCCGAGGGATTGATCGAGTTATTATTGAGAAAATCTGAATTTGCTGCATTTCCTCAGCAGAGGGAACTATACCCCTAGGAACTCTATCTTCCCTGCTGCTGATGTGTTCGGCTTGAATTCGGCTGTGGGGAGAAGTGTCAGCACAGGTTTCAACACGGGGAGGGCTCTGCACTAACACCGGCCTTCCCACTTCCCACGCGAAGGGGAGGAAGCGCATTCCCGGTCCGTGATGGATAAACACCCAGCAGTGGAGGACGCACTCCAGTGAAAACCGTACCTGCCATCACCCAGGGAGGGGGAATTGCCACAACTTCAGGAAGAAGGAAGAAGGGAGGAGGCAGCATCCCTTGGAGGGCAGAGGGGAGACTCGTTCTCACCAGAGCTGGAACAGCTGTGCTCCTGTGACAAGCCATGGAGGGAGGCACCGGCATTCCCCAGGCAGCAGGTCACACTCTCGGAGTAGGTGTGGAGGGAGAGAGTTGAGGTGACTCGAACGGGGGCGTGGCCCATCCCTGTCAGGCAGGTCTCAGGGCTGTAGGGTGCTTCACTTTCCTACTCCCGATTCCACCACTTTTCCTGTGACCTGAGCTGAGGGTTGTCCGTGTCCAGCTGCCAGCTGGGGCTCACTCAGGCAGGGGGAACTCAGGAGCCCCGAGGCTGGCTTTCCAACAGGCCTCAAAGCCTGGGCACCGGCCTTGACCCAGTAGTCCCAGACTGAGGTCAAAGCACGGATGAGAAAATACAGGAGTAGGCTGACCAGATGTGCCACTTTAAATCGGAATTTAGTGCACTGAGACTAGGCTGCCCATATATATGTGCCATTTGAAATGGGACAATATGGTCAGCCTTGTCTCACTGGGCTAAATTCAAAGTGCCATTGTTTTCTGTCCTGTTTACAATGGTACGTCTGGTCAGCCTGTACAGGAGAAGTGTGTGTGCGTGCATGCGTGCGTGCGTGTGCGTGTGTGTGTGCGTGCATGTGTGCGTGCGTGCGCATGCGTGCGTGCGTGCATGCATGCGTGCATGTGCGTGTGTGTGCGTGCGTGTGTGCGTGCGTGCGCATGCGTGTGTCTGTGTGTGTGTGTGCGCGCGCGTGCGTGTCTGTATCTGTGTGTGTGTGCGTGTGTGCGTGTGTCTGTGAGTAGAAGGTGATGGGGAACCACCATAGAGGGAGTCCTGTGCACCATGTGTCTCCTCATTAGAGCATCCTTACCTGCAATTCGGGGAACACAGCTTCTTAGGTGAAGTAACCCCCGTGGGAATCGCCACCTACTCTCACCTCTGTGTGCTGTGGTTTATAGGTGTAGGAGTGACTGAAAGGAGAAAGGGCTCATATTTAGTGGCTGTCCCAGCCATCGGGTGAGGGATCGGCAGGCGGACTACAGGGTCAGACCCTTCAGTGAGGGGGCTGTGGCTGTGGCTGTGGCCCCAAGTCTGGCTCTAGAGCCCCCCCAAGAGGATCTCCTCCTCATTGCTTATCTTGTTCCTGCCCCCAAGAATGTTCTCCCTCACCCTTTTATCTATCCTTCAGGAACCACCTCTGTTCCCAGTAACTTTAGCCCTGCACAGGTTTGTGATATGGAAATTGAGCAGGGCAGAGGTCAGAGTTCCATCCCTGAGACTAAGGCCCACTGCCAGGCCAGAAGTCACTGTGTGCAGTAGGTAATCCTGTGGGAGGTGAATGCTGACCCATGTCCCCGCCCTGCCCTCTGGAATCTCTCCACCTTCCTTCAGAGATTCTTTGACCCACAAACATCCCATCAGCTCAAGTCAACTCTCCCCAGAAATGTCAGTGCAACTTCACAGCCACTCTGTCTAAAGTCTGGTTCATGGCAGCGGACCCCCGGGATGAGGGTTGTACACACAGGATTAGGAAGGCGATGCTCCCTTGAAAAATTGCAAGGGAGTGGGGAAGTAGACGGGGCAGGGGCAGTAGAAGGAGCCAAGCATGGCTGTGAAGTCTAGCACCAGCCTGGCCCCTGAGCAGCTCTGGAGTTTAAATTACATTTTAGCATTTGAACCTTGAGGGACGGTTGCTGAGCTTTCACCCTGAGTCAGTCCTGGCTACAGGTGACCTTGGGGGATTATACATTCCCAGGCACTTCCTGCTCCTGACGGGGAACGTGGCTCATTAGCACAGGGCAGGCCTCTGAGGAAGCCATAGGTGCAGGTTGTTCAAAGCAAAGCGCACACAGCCTGGAGGAGGGATCTGAGAGGATCTGGGTAGAGCACCATCAGAGAATGCAGAGGCCAAGGCGGGGTTAGCACCCCACGGGAATCAGCCGGAACGGGCTGGAGCTGGGAGCAGAAGACTGAGGGCTCCCACACTGTTGGCAGAGTGAAGAGATTGGGGACAGTTTTTGAGATCACTACAAGCATCCCCTATAAGTCCTCTCAATAGCAAGCTTTTATTTATTTTTTTTAATTCATTTTTATTGTTAGACTTATTGGGTGACATCTGTTAGCAAGGATTACATAGGTTTCAGGCATACAATTCTACAGTGCATTGTCAGCTTGTTGTATAATAAGTTCACCACCTAATGTGACTTCTCTTTCCATCACCTTATATTTAGCTTCCCCCCCCACCCCACAATAGCAAGCTTTTAAGGGAACCAGTGGATTTCCATGACAGAGTTCAAGACTTTCTTTTCCAAAATTATATTTCTCCTCTCCATGCTACTCCTTCCTGTGCCTCTTATTATCTGTTCTTTTCATTCTTCTGAATTCCTATATCATCTACTGTTGGTACCACTTCTAGGGCTGCTCCGATGCCTGGCATCTTTGTATGGGTAACTCACAATAGTGGTTACGAGCACAGGCTTTGGAGATGGACTTGATGGCCAGCTTAACCACTTACCTACTGTGTGACCAAAGGCAAGTTACTGAACTTCTCTGAGTTTCCTTTCCTCTGTCAAATCTCATAATGTAGTACTTACTTCAGGTGTACTGTGAGTATTAAAATCCATGTGAACTGCTTAGCCTTGTATCTGGCATGGTCCATACTCAATAAATGCTAGCTGTTGTCCTGAAATGATTGTAGTCGTTCTCATGTGCAGGTCCAGTGTCCACACTATACTGCAGTCTCCTTGGGGGGCAGGCACCACACTGAGTAGGTGTCCACAGATGTGTGGAGCTTACACATAGAACATTCGGGACAAGGAGGGAAGGCAATGGGTTCAGGCTTCCACCACCAACTTCACAGCAAAGCCCAGGATTTTCATGTTCCTCCCACTGGAGCCACTTACCCACCAAAAAAAGTGCTCCCAGTGCCGTCCCACCTCTTTATAACCCCAGGACCAGGAACCTGGTGAGAGAAGCCCCCTGCCAGCTCTCTGGGAAGAAATACAAAGGCTATGTGGGAAAAGGCAATGGAGAAGAAGGCTTGGAAATCACCCCAATGCGGAGGGCAGTGAGGGAGGCCTCCATGGGTACGCTGTCCCCAGGACAGCTGTGGGCCAGAGTACCTAGCTCACCAGAGATCAGAGAGTTAGCAGGTTTGAGTGCGCACTTCCAGGCCAGCCCATGCTGACTGGGTCGTTACTCAGTCCTGGGTGTGGTCACCCCTGCTTTTCTCTGAGTCTCAGAGCCATAGGCAGTCCCTAGAATGGCTTCTCAGTTTCAATGTTTGCTTGTCACTTTTTCCACTGCCAAGGAGAATGGGGCAGAGCACGCACTGGGGTTGCTGGGTCCTCAGCTACTGCCGTTCCCAGGTGAGAAAACAGCACTTCACTTTATCCACAGCCACTGCCCAGGGAGGGACAGGTTGGGTATGCGTCTTGTTGAACATAAACCAAACCTGCCCTGAAGAAAGGGATGATATAGGAGGCTGTATGAGGAGTTCAAGGTGGGCAGCAGGTTTGTGGCAGTAGGTTGGGCTCCCTGAGGAGATTCCAGTGAGCATCGGAGCCCAGAAAAACCAGGACCTGCCAACAGGGACAGGCCCAGGACAAATGAGACATAGATGCTCAGTGTGAGAAGAAAGAGCACACACACACACACACACACACACACACCATAAGTGTCCAAGATGAAGGATGGCCACTAACACACTCCTCTACCTTTCAAGTTCTCAGAAAGGCCGTCTAGGAAGAGTGGGAAGTTAAAACTGTGGGAAAGCCAACAGAAAGACAGCCAAAACTTTTGCAGTTGCATGGACTTTAAGGATCTGAAGGAAATTAAGGGGGTCTGTCTTTAGAGAAATGGGCTTAAAGAATACTGATGCAATACTGTACATATAATCTAAGGGAGTTGTGTATCTTTCTCCTCAAGACCCTTCTAACAGTCTCGGGTTAAGACACCTATTCTGAAAGAGTCAGTCCCAAGAAACAGAGCTGCACAAAGGCAAAGCATAAACAATGCTGGCCCACCAGCCACCGCACCCATACTGAGCTAAATGATGTTATCCTGAGACTCAGAGAACAACAGATGGTAATGTCAAACCAATAACACATCTCCCCCTCAAAAAACACCCCTCATGAAAAACTTGCTTCTGAGGCCTCCAGGAACTTTCTCAGAACCACCCATTTTGTTACAAACCTTCCAGCAATCAGGGTATCATGTTCCTGGGTCAGTGGAAGAGCAAGCTAGGTGAAACATTCTGGGGGTGACAGTCCCCAGCTGTAGCAAATAGGGAACCAACCTATTGTGTTGAGTTTCCCCACCCTAATGGAGGAGGCAGAAGCAGAACAATGGAAGTGTGGAAGAGAACAATCTCACTCAGAGTGCTCTGCATGACAACCGGGGAGACCAGAACAGGAGCCTGGAATGCACTGTGATGCAAAGCGCACACCCTGTGTGCAGCTGAGGGTGCAATCTCTAACATGAGGGCATGGGAATAGGGGCCAACTGTCTATGTCACCTTGCTTGGCTTGTTCATGCATTCATTGAGCTAACATGGTGTACTGGACATAAAGAAACAGATGCAATGACACAGTCCCAGTCCTCAAAGAACTCAGTCTTTTGGGGAGAGAGCTATGCTGGACATTAGGGAAGATGCTGTATGATTGGTGCATGCCTGGGGCTCTCTGGAGCTAAAATCCAACTGCTGGACATTGGGAAGCTGGTGACAGCATGGCCCAGAGCAGAGCACTCAACCTTGTCTCTGCATCAGAATTAACTTGGCAGCTTTAAAAACTACCAACAACCAGGCCACCAACTTACCCAGACCTAGTAAATCAGAACCTCTGGGGAAGGTCCCAGTCATCAGCATTTTTAAAAGCTCCACCAGCAACTCCAATTTGTAGCAGGATGGAGAACCACTGGACAGAGCTTTACAGCTCCTCTCATGTGATCTTGTTCTAGATAATCTCTCCTAATGGAAGCCTTCGTGGTTGAGGAGTTAGGGGACAGCCAGGATGGGAGATGGACTAATGAGTAAGTTAACTGAAACAATAAAGTTTTCAAATGCTGTTTTATATTTATATAACTCAAGCACCTGCCCACTACTAGCATCTTCAGTGTCTCCAGGCATTGAACAGAGTGGGATTATGGGTTCCCTCACTTGCATCTGAGGCCAAGAACCAACTCTTCTGGGATTGAAAGGCACTGTGGAGTGCCTTCCTTTGGGGCAAAGCCTCTCTCCACCTCACACATGAAAGGCTATGGCCTGGCCCCATGGTCCCAGCAACGATCATAGCTTATAGAGCATTACCCAACATTCTAGGCAATGTATGGAATATGGACTTTTGTTGGTGTGGAGGTCATGATTCAAAGTATCACATTAATGGAACTGGTAGGAAAAGGCATAGTTCAATAGAAACAAGCCCAGGGAAAATGACACACAGCTGCCTATCAGATCACTGTACACACGGTGAGTGGGAATGGAACTCCAGTTGCAACACACGTGTGCACACGTGCACGCACGCACACACACACACACACACACAGCCAAGCCAGACTTTATATACATATTTTATTAGCAGGCATCATCACCCAGGATGAAGACAAGAATAAATTCCTTTAATCTCAAATGCTCAGAAATGCATATTAAATTCCCTTGTTTTTGGTTTGGTCAGACTTGGGACATCCCTGAGACACTGCATAGGGAGAAGCCACATAAGCAGGTAGTTCTGTGAGTCACAGTCTTGGACTGGAGAGGTGTGGGTTGGCAAGAGAAACTTTGTAGTCAGCAGCATAAAGAGAGTATTTCAGTCCCCGGAACTGATGAGGTGACTCAGGAAAGAGAGGAGAGGGGAGCAGAAACTCAGACCAAACTCTCCAGCTGCCCCAACACTAAAAGTTGGATGGAGCAGACTAAGCAGATGTGGGTAGGGAGGGAGGAAGAAAACCTGGAGAGAGACTGACTCAGAAGCTAAGCAAGGGTCCAAGGGGAGGTATGGCCAAATGGAAAAAGGATCAGGACCAAAACGTAACCATAGGACTTGGCAACAGGGCAATCATTTGGGACCTTCACAAAGGCCATACCAGTGGCACTGAGAAGGCAGAGGCAGCTGCTTCAACAGTGGGCAGAGAGAGTCATTCTAGAAATTTGGGGATAACGAATGGGAAATAGGAGGGGTTATAGCTGGGGATATGAGAGGAGGGGAATTTTTCATATTTATTTTGTATGCAGGTGAAAATGTCTCAGTAGAGAGGGGGAGGTATTGAGGCAGCAGAAAGGAGGAGGGGCTGCCCTAAGGAGTGAAGTCCTTGGGAAGATGGGGAATCATCCCACAGGAGGGAGGGACTGGCATTTGGTAACAGAGTTTATGTGCAAAGAAGGAAGTTAAAGTGCATTCAATTTAGCCATGAGAAAAGATATTTCTTGGTTCTTCCTCCCCAGGTGGTTTGTGTTTATGGGGTAGGCCTGGGAGAAATCTCCTTTAACAGCAAGATTCCTGGCAGTGGAATGTAAGTGATTCAAACTCCTCTGCCCTGAGCTCATCAGAATTTCAAAAGGCATATTTAGATGTACTGCATTAAATCAGAGATGGTATGGGTGAAGTGTGGGCTGTTTACCACTATCTAGGTCACACTTATTAAAATATAGAAATCTGAGCTTTCTTTAATCCATGAGATGAAAACAAATATTTCCAGACAGTAGCAAGAGTACAAAGGAACATTCCATCAGTGTGGCCTCAAAATCGTCAAGTTTTAGAAAAAGATCAGCAAGTGTCGCAGTTAGTCAAGAAAGCCAAAGCAATACGCTTCTACTCTGCTATTGTTTAATTATTTATGACATAATTTTATTTAGAAAATAATGGCCTAGTCTTTACCTCACTCACTGACAAGACAGCCAGTAACCCTTGAGAATGCATGTGACAATTGTTTGTGAAAATGTGTTATGTAAAGTGTTCCTTAGATATAGTACAAAACAATTACTGTATTATATCTCTGGAAATGGACTTGTAGTGGTGAAGTCAGCCTTCCAAAGAAAAAGTTACTCGGATTTTTAAAACCTTGTACTTCTCAAAAATTGAGGAGGAGATATCCAGGGAGACAGAAAAATATGCAGAGAAATACATCATCTTCATTGATTCTTGAGTGCCCGCAGTGAAGTAGGAGCAAATATGCATAGAACAAATGAAGGAAGGGAGAGGATTCCATGGGCTTGAGGAAAGCAGGGCAAGTGCTTGGGATCCTGCTGCCTCTAGTACTTCCTTTTGGGACCCAACCTGCTGCTTCCCTTTCCTTCACGTGGATTTCCCTCAGCATTTAAGCCTTTGGTCCTTGTCAGGATTTCACAGGCTACCTTTTCAGAGCTCTCTAGCCATTTCCTGTTCTCTGCACGCGGGCTGCTCACCCTTAGCCCCTCCTTCCCAACAGAGCATTCTTACTCTTACGTTTGCCCCCACAACGATCATCACTTCCCTGAACACATAATTAGCACTACTCGAACTGAACCAAAAGTTGTGTCTGCTCTAGGCGAGGTAAGCAATGACATACTGCCGTAGGGTAGAACTACAAGTTCTGTTTGGTTTTTCTTTATCCTGTAGTCCCCATGTCCTCCTAAATTCAAAACAGAAAGCCAGAGAGTGCAGTGGAGTCCAATCTGCTTTCCTTGTGCACTTTGCTCAGGAATACTGTGGCACCTGGGAGTTTACATACCACTCAAGTTTTCAACGAAGTTTCCAGGACCCTATAAAGGGTGGGAACGAGTGAAGAAGGCTGGGAGGGGCCCCTGGGCTGAAAGCCAGGAGTTAAGAATTTGCCAGCAAGCCCTGGAGGACGACTCCTCAATGGGAAACAATTTTATAGAAAGAGTGATGAGTAGGGACGTGGCCAAGAAAGGCAAGAGGAGAAGAAGCCTTTGACACATTATAAAACTAATGTGGCACGGTGGTTCAATCAGTATTTTCTCTGCAGCTTGTATTGAGATCTCTCCTAGCCCAGCTTTTGCTTATACTCCAGCTCTGAGGGTCCCTGGTGGGACCCTCACCTGCAAGGGGGCTCCTCCCTCCCACTCTCCCAGGGATGATCTCCAACAGGAGGAAGAAAGCAAAGGAAATCTGTCGCCTTTGGAACAATAATATCTTGAAGGTACATGTTGACCACAAAAACAAAGAGTTGTGCTTGTGGTTTAGAATGTCATTCCAACTGTGTGGATGCGTGTAATCCTGAGTATGCAGCAGGCTGCTCGCGGTTGATGGGGACAGATTATAAACTCTGTCATGTGTTTCTAGGAAACACTGATACCCTTCAGCTTGGGGATTATTATTAGACCAAAGATGTCAGAGGAGGAAAACCTCAACCATGCTGACAGCCTCAGACCTATTCCTTGTTGGCTTGGTTCTAGAGTGTCAAGTCACACTGACACTAGACACTATGCCAGTCTGCAAAAGAGGCCCAGAGGCCTTTGCCTGTGGGCTCTGGTGGCACCCAAGCACAATGCTGGCTGGAAGTTGCCAGTGTCAACCACATACAAAACATGACAGCTCTGCTCAGCACATGACACCAGCTAGTCTCATCCAACAGGAGTTGGGTGGGTTCCAGTATAACTCATAAAACCTGTTTTAATACTATTTTTAAGGAAGCTCCAATTGCTAAGAAACTACTCAAAGTTATTGCCTATTTGTATATGAGAAGGGGAACAGTATAGAACAAGGGCGAGAGAAAGGTTTCTCAATGTTTACCTTTTTATATCTTTTTGAATTTTCAGCCACATGAGCATATTATATACATTTTTTAAAAGGTAAGAAAAAAAAACAAACCTTCATTATCTCAGAAAGCTTCTTCAAGCCAAAAACTTCCAAGCAGTATTTCTTAAAGTGGCCTCTTGTATAGAATTTGCAGCCAAGGGTTCTTTATCAGGGATGTGCAATGTACCCTTGGCCTTTAACTCAAGGTGACCCCTTCCCAAAGCCAGGGACTCCTGCATGTAAAGTAATGAGGGTGGGATAATGTCCTCCTCTCTGAGAAAGGTGTGAAATGGGATGAGATGACTCCCTGCATTCTCAATCTTAAGGGAGGACTTCAGAGAGACAGAAGGGTCTTTAGTAGACTGAAGGGATGAGTAATTGAGTAATCGGCAAGAACCTCCACTGTGTTGTGTGACACCCTACTGGAGACCATCTAATGTGGCTGACTTAGCACCAGAATGATGGGGGGGCGGGAGCATGTTGGAGTCTAAGGCAGAAGGAAAGCTATGCATGCTCCTTATGCATTATTTTCATGATTATTCCCCCCTCCCCCAGAAAATTAAGGTAGTGGAAACAATATTGAAAGATTGAAAAGCAGGTGTATTAAAACTCACATTCTTTTAAGTTTAGATATTTGATTTATAACAAAATAGAATTTACTATCATTTTAGTTCTGCTTAAGGTAATTAAAATTTATTTAAGATTGTCATTTAGTCAAGAGAAATTGTCAGACATGGCAATTAAAAATGAGATAGGCAAGAAGTAGATTTTTAAAATATAGTTGATGAGTTTGTTTTCTCCAAAGCCAAGGGGGCACATTTTTCTTTTTGCCTCCAGGTCCAATATGGCTCAGCCTGTCACTGGGCTTTATTTAAAATTTTAATGTTTTGTTCATCATGGATTCTTTTCACATTTATTTTTTTTTTAAATATGACATTAAAATATTTTCTTGACTGCTGAGTTTTTTGATGTCCCCTTAAATTTCATACTGGAAGTACATCACCCCTAATCCTGGCCCCATTAACCAGGGTGACCCAAAACTGAACTTTGCCCTATGGATTGCTTTCGGAATCGTTGTTGTCAGACTTGTTGCTTCATTCACACCCTACCCAACCCATCAACAGGCCTCTCAGTGTCCACTTACCCTCAGAGAATTTGTTTTCTGCCTTACATCCTCATTACTCAAAGCCCTAAACCCTGGCACCAGCTTCAGTAATTCTTATTTTTCATGTGCAAAGCTAGTCAGAGAATTGCCAACAGTTATACTTCAGCCTTTGGCTAGACAGAGTATTCACATGTAATTCTCTAAATCCCTTGCAAGGCCCTTAATCATCCATAATGCACTTGATGTGCTAATGGGGCCACATCCTGGTGAAGTAAGTACTAAGAAGAAAAGGTACCACCAACCACTAACACCCAACTCCTTCTAAGCCGCTTTTGATCTTCCCATTTCTCCTCAGGTGCCACCATGGGAGAAGGGGCATTATAGTGACTCCTTTTCATTTTCCCAGCTGACACACTCCCGCCACCAGACAGTTTACAGCTGAAAGAGAGGGGTGGGCAGTTGTTTCCTTTGTAAAGAGCCGCAGTATAAATATAATTTTCCACATGCTGACTCATGAGACTGTCAGTGCCCAGAACTCCAGCACTCGGTTCCAACTCCTTGATGACTTAGGGGGTGGAGGAAAGAAGTGACTTTGATCTAGTGATTTAAGTTACTCCTTGCCTTGGTTTTCCCATAAGAATATTTACTCCCTTTTGCAGGCAGGGGACAGACTCAGTGACCTCTCACAGTCTCTTCTAACCACAGGATTCCATTGGGCTATTATTAGAATCATCTGCAGAGTTGCAGTGTGGCATGAGGCTTCTGGGTGTGCAGAACCAAATGAAATGTTTATGGGTGTTGGCGTGCACCAAACCATCTCTGACTCTCTGTCCAGTATCATTTAACTTTACTAGGGTGATTTCTCTGAGCATTTCTTTCCATTAAATGTTCTGCTTGTTTTTCTCATTCTGTTCATTTCTATAGTCATTCTCTCATGTTTTCCATCTTCACTAGGTTCCACTAACATGAAATCAAGGAACTATTCCTGCTGGTTACCCCATCACCTTGCTCCACAGGAGAAATGTGGCAGGTGAGAAAGTGGCCCTTGCAATTAGGCACACCGGCTTGGATCTCAGCCCTATCATTTGCTAGCTAGATGGTTAAGTTGGTAGGTTACCTAAACTGTCTTTGGGCCCCTGGTTCCTGTTCTACAAAATAGGATGATACTACTCAACTCATAGAATGTTGTGAGGATTATAGCAGATCAGGTGTAGAGCACAGTGTTCAGCATCTAGCAAAGAGTAAAAAAATGTTAGCTGTTGAGTGCATAAATGAACATTTGCATGATAAAAATATAGCCGCACGAGAAATATATGAGTATGTACCTGTTGCACAGATTCAAATAATACAGAAGTATACAGAGTAAAAAATGAAAGATCCCTTTCAGTGACTGCTCCTCCTCATTTCCCTCTCTTCCTCAGCATTAATAATAATTTTTCTTTCTTTGTCTCTCTTCTTTGGGGAAGGAGTTAATTGTCTGACATGTGAATGTATTCTTACTGTGAAGATCCAAATGCTCAGAAGCTCACCACCACCCCAAATTTGTAGTTCTTCTTCACCTCTTTCACTCTCACTTTTGCCTGTAGAGGCCATTTAACTCTTGATAAAGATCCTTCTCATCCCTATTTCATTAATTTATACATATATATCTATATACACACATTTATAAATCTTTTAAAAAATACAAATTTAAAAAATATTTTTATATCACAGAATCAAACTACATTTGCTATTTTGGAATTGTTTTTTCTTACTTAACCACATGTTTTAGACATTTTTCCAGGCCAGTATCCATAGATCCACCAAACTATTTTTGATGGCAATATAGTATTCCATAATAACATATGTACTTGAACTTACTTATTCCTATTAGCAGACATATAGGTTATGTTGAATTTTTCACTATCATATAAGTAAATTTGCAGATTGAAGACCAAGTAATGTCTTTGTTGTCATCCATGTCAGCAGCAGCTGTCCCCAGTGTAGCCTGGAAGGAATCACCCTCCTATACTGCTAAGGAAGCACCTTTCTGGGTCTGAGTAAGGACCCCTGTAAGACTGAGGTCACTCAGGATCTTACATAACCACATCTAAAACCTTAGTGGTAGCTGTCATCAAGGTCCAGTTCCTTAGAGGCCACATGAAAGAGCTGGAGTCCAGACAGTCTAAGTGCTGTACAATCAGAAAATAGAAAGAGGCAAGATGCCTCAAGGAGGTTGGTCTCCAACTGGGTTTTCTTCCTTGAAAGACTAGCCAAGTAATTGTAAATGATAGACAATTCATATTTCTCAAGTATTTGAAGAATTTTAATGTGAGCAAATGTTGATTTTAAGTCTGAGTCATTGCCTAGCTGCATACACTACAAAAACCAAAAAGGAACATCATTCGAGTGAAATGCTGACATGACAGCAGATGGTACAGTTATGGGATCAACAGGTGTCTGCACCTTGTAGGTCCTCCATAAAGATCTGCTGAATGAATGAATGCATTTATCTGACATGGAGTCAACCACGTTTTAGCTTTACCTTTGTTTTCCTTATAAGTTTGTCTTATCATTCTTCCCCAGGAATGGAAAAATGAGAAGAAAATGTCTCTTACATCCATACCAGTCGGTTTCCTCTTCTTCCAGAAAGCCTGCCTGGCTCAATATCACCAAAGTGCACTCTTGTCATTCTATATGCTCCCAAATTGGAGTGAGTAGTCTCAATCATGTTAATTTGAATATACTTTAAATGTTGCTTTCAGAGTGTTTCTTTGTTCATGTATCATTAAGCTTGCAGAGGCCTCTGAGGCAAGGGCTGTCTCATGTATGACTGAAACAATCATTAAATATGCACAAATCCACATTATCTGCTTAGCACTATACTGTGTCTGTGACAGACACACGCACTCTGTCCAATAGAAGCTCATCATCCTGTTGAGAAGAACCTTCATTCACATAAGAAATTACTGGTGAATTAGGTAGTATACAATATGGTGCTACATCAATCAGGGTTTCAGTCAGGCAAACGAGTCATGACAGGTGTTTCAAATTAGTTACAAAAGTCTTGGAGAGGCTGAAAGAACAAAAAGGTAAAGTAACCAGAGAAATGGCAGGATAATGGTGGGGATTGGGAAAGTGAGCTGAGCAGGCAAAAGCTATCTATAGCCACCATGGCCCTATATATGAATTATAACAGAGACATGGGCTGTGCCCTCAAGGAACTTATACTTGGCTGACACACAGAATTTAAAGTAATTCCCAAACCACAAATAAGCCAGTGCAAATGGATATCCTCTGAGTCACAGTGCTTGCAGAATATGAAGTGTCTTGGTTAGGGGATCTCCCCACAGTGTCTGGTGTGCTTGGAGCACACAGGTCTGACAGCCTCTTGCCTTCTTGCCTCCAATCCTGGACCTGGGAAACTAGTAGTGGAGGAATCAAGAAGGCTTAAGTAGAAAAAAATTTGGTTTGAAAGAGACATTATGGGTTCAGATGGGTATAAGATCTCAAGATTTCCCCTAACCTCAGTTTCCTCCTCTGGAGCTCCCAGGGATCAAGGTCTGATATGGGCACAGGAGTTATATACTCAGAGTGATGTAGGCGTTCTTTACATGCAAGGGGATGGCAAGAGCTGCTGGACACAGGAGTGGTGCCCAGGTTACTGCAGTCCTATGGTAATCTCAAGTGCCATAAACATATCAAGAAAGCCATCAAGATGCCCCCAGGAAGTTCCATGGTATCAGCCAGAGTCCCAGCAGGAAGAGGCACACTCCAAAGGGTTTAGCTAAAGAGACTTTTCATGAAGGGATTGTTTATAGAGGTGGGTAGAGTTAAAAGAATCACAAAAGATGGTGAAGGATCTAGTGACTAGGAACAGTGGTAAGCCATTTTCACTTCTAGGTGTAAACGAGGTGAGAGGGAGGAGAGGGTTTTACTGGAGCCTAGTGAGAGCTGCAGAAGAGGGGCAACCTCATGGGAACTATAGCCACAAAGGAGCCTGGCCACTGCCAGGGTCTCTATCAACCAGGAGGAAGGAGAAAGAGTAACTATGTAGACTGCTCTCTTTTCTCATCCTATGATCCCCTGCAGCCTGCAGCGAATCTAAATGGTCAAACCCACCTGGAAGCAGAGCAGGGCACCAAAGGGTGAAAAATGGACCTGGGGCAGGGAGTTGGAGTGAAGCAAACAGAAAAGATTCAACACGTAAGCTTGGGGCTTCAGAGGCAGGAGTGAAGGGCAGCAGCCTGAAATGACAGGAAATGGCGGCATCTGGCTGAGTCATCCTAAGTAAGTCCCTAACCCCACCCCCCAACGCCCCTACACTGCCTGCTCCCTGGTGCCTAGTGGTTTGCATGGACTGACCTCGCAAAGGAGTCCAACTAATCTCCAGGACATAGGTCCTATAACTGTTTGCAGGGATGATAGAGCACTTCCAATTCCATCTAGAAAAGTGAAAAAGTACAGGTCACCCGAGAAACCCTGGATTAATGTCCTTGGTATTTTCCTGCAAGGGGGTGGGAGTGATTTTGCAAAGTATCAAAGAACCAGGAACACAGTTGTGAAGAAATTAAAACCTCTGATTTGGCTTGGCCTTGCCCTTTTGAGGTGGGGCCATCCTTACTCTTACTACTGGGAATGTCAGAGATGGGGTACTTGGGGCACTGAGGATAGAAGAAGGTCTTGCTTCTCCTCAGAAACAAATGTTTGTCAAGCAGAGATGAATCATAGCACCAGCTCCAGGAAGACATCTACTTAGGGGAATGGTGAGCAAATTTTTTGTTTATAATCTGTAAAAGAGAATGGAATGATTAAATATATTAAAGATTTGCTATCAGTCAATAAACCAATCATCCTCAACTCATGTACTATGATATCCATTCATAGATTTGCCACCACATTTTGATTAATATGTACAATTTATTTTTGTTAAAATTCAAGATACATATCACTAGAGTGCTACCTGGCAGACAAATATTTTGTCTAATGTTACGTCAAGTTGAGAACAATTCATCACAAATAAGAAGTACAAGGCGTATTATACAACCTAGCACCAAATAAAATTTGTGAATTTATTAAAATTTGTAGGCCAGAATAACACAGTGGTTAAAAGTTCAGAGTCTGCAGCCAGATTCCCTGGGATTAAATCCTGGTTCTTACTAGTTATGGGATCATAGGTCAATTTCCTTCTGTGTACAGCAGAGGTGATATTACCCACCCATATAATGTTAGGAAGATTGTAATATTTGTAACATGCTTAGAACTTTTCTGGCATATAAATATTAGCATAATCTATTAGCTTCTACTACCTCTCATTCACTATTCATTCCATAAATATATATTGAGTATCTACTATGTTTCAGGTATTATGCTAAGCTCAGGGGATAAGTAATAAGGAAAAAACAGACACCATTTGCCCTCCTGGACCCTAGTCATTGATTAGGAATCACACAAACAGATATAAAACTGAAACTCTAAGTGGTGGTACTTGGAACCATGAGAGCTGGTAGTCCTTCTTGAGGAAGTTACATTTACATGTAATTCGATGACTTCATCAGGTGAAGTTTCACTAGGTAAAGGTGAGAGGACAAAGACCAAATATATAAGGTCTGCCAGAAGTACCACCCTTTTTTATGAGCTAGTAATCTATTCAAAATCTTTTATTACAAAATCACAAGCATGTAATTCTGTAACAGAACAATATTTTAACTACTTTAAAAAGGGCGATACTTCTGCCAGACCCTGTATATTTCTTATTATAAATCACAATTTCACAGGCAGGTAAAGACTAGGGGTGGCGACATTCTTGAAAGCATTATAGATTCTGGGGGAAAGGTGACAGACGGCCTGGAAAAAGATAGTGGTGGAAACAACATAAATGGTGCACATCATTTTTTCTTCTTAGAAGAATCCACTGCCTGGCTTGGGAACTGCAACTAAGACTAGGGCAAATCCATCACCAACATTTTCTCAGTATCCATGGGTTCTGAGCAGGCATCAGAGGAAATGCAAAAGAGAAACATGGATTCTTTGGAGTAAGTCTATTTTCTCCCTTGGAGTATTTCACCAGAAGTGGGCATGCTCTTTATAACGCTGTAGCCAGCAGGTATGAGGGTGCAGGCTGGGCTGCTAATGCCATATTGGACAGCCCCACCTCTTCTAGCCGTGAACAGCTAGAGATAAAAGTCTCTAAAATTAAGACTAGAGCCAGAACTCACACTGATTCATTAAGTCTGTTTCTAGCCCCAGCTAAACATGTATAGAGCAGGGCATGACAGATAGGAGAAAGCTTTGAAGTTAGAGATAAACAGGGCTAGGATTAATAAGTGAATTGATACTGGGGGCTGGGTATAGCAATTCCACCCCACCTCATCACCAGATTAGCTCTGAGAGAGGGAGATGTGTGGCTAGGCCATGTAACCCCATATAAACCAGTTAGCATGTAGTGTCTGGCATTTAAAAGATGCTACTTACTGCTATTATTTTCTCCTATGTATATAACTGAATAATTTTGCTTTGTTTAAGATCTTCAATAAATGTTTCACATGTTAACTTTTTTGAAGTATACTTCTTACCTACTGGTTGGGTCTTACTGGCCCCCGAGGCTCACAGTGATCTGGAGGTCTCCTTGCTTTAGATAAAAGTCAATCTCCAAACACCATCATTCTCTCAAATAGTCTGACCTGTACCTCAGGGTCATCATTTTATTTTTTTCCTCCTCTCTCCAAGGCTTTCAGGGTTGCGAGAACTGGGAGAACCCATTGGAGTATGAACAACCAGCCCAAGCGGGCACTGTGACTTCCTGGAGAAGGCTGTTGTCAGGGTGCCTCTAGCTCTTTGCTACAGTAATAGTGAGTATTACTATCATCCCATTTTGCTAATGAAGGAACTGAGGTTTAAAAAGGTTAAGTACCTGCTAAGCAAATAGAGTAAAAATTTGACATGGGCTCTTGGAATCCAGGACTCATGCTCAGGACACTATTCTGCTTTCCCAGGAGGCCACCGAGCCCATTTTGGTTCTCCCCAGATCTCCTCCTTTTCCCGTTCCTAAGCATATGTGTGTCTTGGTAGCTGGGGACCACAGAGTATTAAACAGGAAATTGTCTACATCTCATTTACTACTGTGCCTGGCACATAGTGGGCACTCAACACATGCTAGACTCTCCCCATGCCCTGTTGCTTCTCAGATCCCATCCTCCAAATATCTTCTTCAACTAAAGTTGTGGTTGGTGGCAGAAGATGGGTAAAAGAAGTATTCACTTATTCATTCATCCAACTATATTGATACAGTACCTACTCTGTGCCAGACTCAGTGCCAGAGGATGGTGATAAAGACATAAACAAAACTCTTACCTTCTTGGAGTTGACAACATGGTCAGGGGTTTGAAATAAGCAAATATCTCATTTCCACAGAGAATGATGGGGGTGCACAGGAGGGGGCAGGGTACTCCAGGAAAGCTTCCCAGAAGATAGTGCCTGGGTTGAACTCGGATGGGGAAGTGAATAAGAGGAGAATATTCCAGGTAGAGGGAACAGCATGTGCAAACACACAATGGTGAATAAGCAGGAAGCTATGAAAGAAAGAGCGATGATCAATGGCTAGACCAGTGGCTCTCAACAGGGGGGATTCTGTCCCAGGGTACATTTGGTTATATTTGGAAACTTTTTTCTTTCTCTTTTTTGCTTATCATAACTGTATGTGTATGTGTGCGTGTGTGCATATGTGTGTGTGTGTGTGTGTGCGTGTGTGTGTGTGTGTGTGTGCGTGCATACTGGTATGCATGCCCATGCATGCCTGCTACTAAATCTGATGGGTAGGAGTTCCCTGGTGGTGTAGTGGCTTAAGGCTTCGGCGCAGTGCTGGTGCTGTCAGCGCTGCGGCCTGGGTTCGATTCCCAGCCAGGGAACTACCCACATACCAGAAAGCAAAAATAAATAAATAAATAAATAAATAAATAAATCTGATGGGTAGAAGCCAAGTATGCTACTGTACATTGTACCATGCACAGGACAGGTCTCCACAACAAAGAATCCTATTATGGTGCTGAGGTTGAGAAACACTGCACTAGATCAATAAAAATAAAAACATACCATACCAGTTCAGTAATTGAAAATTTCATAGTATTAACCCATGAACAGATAAGATAGTGGAACAGTTTAGGAAGTCTGTAAGTATAGTTATTATATGATAGAGGTGGCATACCAAATCTAGTGAATAGTAGATGGTGTTGAGATTCCTGAGGAGCCAGCTAGAAAGAAATTAATTTGGATCCATACCTCACACTATATACCAGGATAAACTCCAACAGAGTAAACTTTTAAATGTGGACAATTAAAATCATTCAAGCACCAAGAGAAAACATGGACGAATTCTTTTACAATCTTAGAATGGGAAAATTCTTTCTAATTATGACTCAAAAACCACAAGCTATAAAATGAACTGATAAATTCAGCCAATATAATTTTTAAAGACGTTTAAAGGTTGTGCTGCTAAACAAACAAGCAAACCTGTTTAAGCAAAGTAAAAAACAAATAAAAATCTAGAAAGAATATGTGTAATTCAGCTGACAAAGGGCTAATCTCTTTAAATTAAAAAGATACATTAAAAAGTCTCTAAAGAAAGGACCAATAAAATTATGAGCAAAGATTATGAAAGGATAACTCATGGAAAAAAATAAAGAAATATAAATGGCTGTTAATCATATGACAAGATGTTCATCTTCCCTCATGATAAGAAAAATGCAAATCAAGAGTGCTAAAATGCTTTTTTTTTTTTTTAACCTATTAGATTAGAAAAAACCCACATGTGAAATTGCAGGATTGGCTGTGAGGACACCGATATTCTCATACATTCTAGTGGGAATGTCCATTAGTACAGCCCCTAGAAGGGCAAGTTAGCAATGTTTATCAAAATAAATGCATTTATCTTCTGACCCAGCAATTCTGATTCTCAGGATATATTTGCATGCATTTGCATGAAGTGACACATGTATACATTACAAACTGCAGCCAAAGATTAGAAACAATTTAAATGTCCATTAATAGAGAGCTGGTTAAATCATTTAAGGGTTGCTAAATTACCACTAAAAGGCCAAAGGTGGCCCTCTGCCTGTTTTTATAAGGCCTGCAGCTAAGGATAGGTTTTAACAATTTTAAATAGTGAAAAAAATCAAAAGAAGAATTATATTTTGTGACACATTAACTTATATACAATTCTAATATCAGTGCCTATAAGCACAGCTTTATTGGAATGCAGCCCTTAGTGTACACATTCACTACTGTGTCTAAGGCACAGTTGAGTAGTATCCACAGAGACTGGATGGTCCACAAAATAGTTACTAGCTGGTCCTTTACAGAAAAAGTTTGCTGGATTAGAGTATATTTATTCATTTGAATACTTTAGAGTACAAAAGCAATGAAAAGATCTCTTTATGCATGGCTATGGAAAGGTGTCTAAGATATTATTCCTAAATTTTTAAAAAGCAAATGGAGGAAGTGTGAAATGATATTATCATTTGGGGGGAAAGGAGAGGATACAGTTGTATTGTATTGAATATGCATAAAAATGATCTGGAAGGAAGTACATGAAATTACTTATCTTTGGTAGAGTAGGATATTGCAAATGTGTGTGTGCACTCACGTGTGCATGGGTGTGTGTGTGTAAGCATGTTATCTACTCAAAAAAATAAATGAAAACTTATTTAAAAAAAAATAGACTGCACAAAGTGAGAACTCAGACTTAGGCCACTGCAAGTGGCTGGCCTGGCTGGGACAGAGCTCCTGTGTGGGGTGTGTGGGGTGTGTGGGGTGTGGGGTGTGACGGAGCGGGAGGTGGCCGTGGGGAAAGGGCCATAGGCTGGGCCAAGGAGTTTGCATTTTTACATTTCCCAAGGACAATGAGGAGCAACAGGATCAATTTGTGTCTCATAAAATGAAATTCTGGAAGATTCTGGAAGAGGCCTGTGTGAACAGGGAGAGAAGGGGGTGGGCTGGAGGGTGGAGATCAATGGGACCTGGGAGACTTGGGTCCAGGGGTGGAAGGGAAATTTACTCTAAATCCTTTTTGTCAGATATATGCATATGCATTCATCCCCATGTCCATTTATTTCCTATAAAAATAGTTGTGCTTATTTTTAAAAGAAAAGCTCTTCGGGCCAGGTGTGATGAAGGCCGGAACTGCGGCCACGGCACTGAGGGTGGAAGGAAGGGGGATAGTCAGGAGCAGAGCTGCCAGGACTCAGTGATTCACTAGAAGTGAGGGTGATGAGCCTGGGACCACACCCACTCTCTGAGGACCTGGGGAACACAACTCTGTGGGGAAGAGGGCTGGAGGGTCAAAAGTTCACCTGCCCCCGGGTGACTTCTCCTGACTTCCTGGGCCCCAACGCAAGCATCTTGTGGGTACGAAGCATCACCCATACACTCTGAGCCTTTGATTCCACCTTGACCTCGGCAGAGCATCTAGAGAGCCTGGACATGACCTAGAAGTAAGCTTCATCGACATAGATGCTAAGATTTAATCAAAGCCACAAGGAACACTGACCAGTCCCTTCCTCCCATCTCCTCCTATATAGCCCCACCAACCCCTTCCCTCCTCATTGGTCTTAAGGGAAGGTCCATACAACAGGCTTAGATATTGGGTTTCTGGACTTTCACTAGGACTTCTGAGTCATTTTCTTTTTATTTGTATGTATTGTACTTGTCCCAATGACATTGTACCATAAGCTCTCTGGAACAAAGACTTAAAGATCTTTGTGACCTCACAGAGATCTATATGGTAGCTGCCCCCAAGTGTGCTGATGGGCTGATTGATGGGGATGCCCCCACCATAGCTTTCTCAGCAGCACTGCCAGCACACCTGTCCTTCAACTCTGCAGAGCCCAATCTCCCACCATAGGAAACTCCCACCTGCCAAAACATCAAGAGTCTGCTCAGGAGTTCAAGTCCCTTCGGTTGCCAGCACTTCTTTGTCCAGGTAGTATCAGCCAAATGGAAACCCATTAACCAAAAACTGTCTTTACACAAGTGTTCTCTTTGGCCTCTTGCACATCAAAAGGATCATAACAGTGAAAATAATAATAAGCAACAATGATCATTATCATTTCAAAGAGACAACATCAGTGCCAGCACTTCCAACGAGGCCCTGGGGTGTCAGTTACTTTGCCTGCAAACAGAAAATGCAACTCACCTGTTTCTTCATATGTAAAGAGCACTCATAATGCTTCTAGCAAACTGGAAATCACTTTATAACTGCCACTTGTTACTGTTCATAAGAGCTTTGGGATCACAGCAATGGGGATTCCAATGTGCTCTGGGTACGCGTGTGTATGTATGTGTGTATACACACACACACGGGTGTACTCTCAGCACAATGACATTAAACGGGTATTTAGGGGCAACCTCAGCTCGGATTGCTAGACAGAAAATAACTCCGCAACCCATCTCTTAGGGGCAACCCATCTCTTAGGGGCACTGAGGATCCGTCTCTCACTGAGAAGGGGCGGGGCCCAGAAGGAAATGGCCTGAGGTCAGGGAGGAAGTCCATCATCCCATCTGACCCCAAGGGGAGGGCAGATGCTGGGCAGCTCTCACAAAGGAGCCTCAAGGATCTGCCCCTTTGGTTGTTTTGTTTTTTGTTTGTTTGTTTGTTTGTTCCCCCATCCACCCCACCTCCTTCTAAAGGGAGAAAAGTCTTTTCCTTCCTGCCCCTCTGGGCCGAGCAGAAGTTGAAAAGGGTTCTTGTTCCTAACGTTATTTTTAGCTCAGCCCAAAACTGCTGGGTCTCCAGCCTCGGATCTGGAAACCGCCTTCCACCGTTCCACGGCTACACTAGCATTGAGTTCCAGTTAGCGTCAAAGCCAGGGGTGATCTCCTGGTGGCGCTTTATGCTTGTGGTATAAACCGAAATAGCCCCTTAAGTCTCTGGGAAGGAGGGTACCTCACTGCAGGAATGTTTTCCCAGAAAGAGTGCGTTATTAGGGTTGCCTGAATAACGTGGGGTCCAGCGCCATCTAGTGTCCGCTGTAGGGCTTGGCGGGCGTCCAGCTCTCGGGAGGTTTTTGTTTTTTTTAAGAAACTGGTTGGTTCTAAGAGAGAAAGGACTGAAATGAGGAAACACATTCCTTGTGCTCGGGGCTGCCCTGGAACCCAGGGAAGGACTAGGATTTTGGTGAGAGAAGCTAAAAAGGCTGCAATCCTAATGAGTCACACGGGGGGTTGAGTGAGGCGATGGGGGAGTCTTTCTTTTGGAAAGAAGCTGGGGTGACTCACAAGTAATATTTAGAGTTAGTCCCAGAAGATTGGTTTGGGTTTGTCTGCTTGAATATTTTTGCTCACACTAAGAAAAAACTGTTGCTGCTATTTTATGACTTTTATGCTTTTCAAACTAGTTTCTCAGCGCTTCCCCAGCGCCAGCATATGGGCGGGCTATTTACAAAAGTCCTTGCAGGCTGTTTCATCACTAAACCCACTTCTGCTCCTTGCTACTGTCTTTGCGGGACAGACTGTCCCCTTTTCTTATCCTCCCACTTTCTGGCTGCCTTATACCCTCTGCTAATCAAAACCACCATTTGCTATTTCCTTTGCATGGTTCATTTAAACTTCAGAACAGCCCAGAGAGTGGCTATTAGCATTCTTATTTTATGCTCCTTGGGGAGGTTAAGCGACTTACCCAAGACATCTCTGCGAATGAGCAGAGGTAGGATTTGAACCAGAGTTATTTAGCTCCAAAATTTTTGTTCATTTCACCAGAGTATTGCATCTGCACCATGAGAGGGTATTGCAGCCAGGAGGCTCTGGAGGAGATAAACACAACTTTAGCTCAGAGGACACTTCTACTCTGGGCCAGTCCCTGTGACCCAAAGACGTGACTGGACTGTTGGTGCGAACACCCTCCTTCCTCACAGCATCTGTCCTGCTGTTCCTCTCCACCCCACCCCCCCACCCCCCAACACACAAGCGTTTTCCATAGCCTGGACTCCTCCACACTTGGAAACCATCCCAGAAGAATAATGAGAGCAAAGAGCAGGGATTTGGCCAGTGTTCAAAATGCCAGGAGAATGTGGATTTGTCTCTGACTCCCTGGGCCTTGGCTTCATCCAGTGGAAAACTGGGAAAACTCCCTGTTGGCTCCTGTCTTCCCTCCTGACCCCATCCACCATTCTCCATCGAATAGATCCACCTCCAGAGGAGGGTTAAGTAAGGCCACTATCTGGATTCCTCTGAACAAAATTAATGCTTAAATATACAGATTTCGAAATGAAGTTTAAATGGGGTAACTCACTGTAATGGATGCAGACCCCCAACCTTCACAACTGCAGTAAATGTTCAGGCTGCCGGCAACTCATGGGAGGTGGTTTGTAATGGAAGAAGTGTGGGATTAAGAGACCTGGACTTAAATCCCCACTTTGTCACCACCCTCCACCTGAGTGACTTTGGGCAAGTCATTAACCTGTCTGAGCCTCAGTCTCCTTATTTGTAGAATGAGGGCAATTCTTCTTACCTTCCAGGTAGACGATGAGCAAAGCCCTTTGAAAAGCCCTGCAGAGTGAGAGGTACCATAGGAACAGTGGGCATTAGCAGGATTTAGGAAGGAGATTTTTATTCACTTCTGCTTCCTACAACATGAATCTTGAGAGCGTGCACACACACACATTTCCCAGTCCTGTGGGCCCATCACTTCCTTAGACATAGGTGATCTTGGAAAACAGCTTTTCCAGTAAAGACCCAGTGGCAGGGCCCGCTGGATGCACTTTCTTTAGAGGAAGCAGGAAAAGCAGAAGCAGGCAGATCTATGGTGGCATCTACTCCTTACTTGCAAGGAGAAGGCCGGAAAGGCCATTTGCTCTGTTGCCAACTAGTAAAGATGGCCGTTGTGGCTGACACAGGTGTGGCATCATCCACAAAATTCCAGCGGAGCTAGCATGTTGGAGGGGACAGGGGAGAAACCTGATGAGTAGCTGTGTAGGGAGACAGAAGTTGAGGGTGACATCCTCTCTCCCCAGTGGTGAAGCCAGTTTGAAAACCTTGATTTCTTCACAGGCTCCATTTCTAATTTAAGGTGTCTCCCTTGCTTGGCAAACTCTGCCTCTCCACCATGGAGGAAATAGCTTCGTTGGAGTGGATCAGGAAGAACAAAGGCCTCATTAGGATCAATCACTTATTCTGAGTACACATTCCCAAGAATCTCAATTGATGATCTTGGGTGGAAGTGAAGTGGTAATTAAGGATATAATGCAAATGATCTTCAGCTTAGTAACCCCCTTTGTAAATGAAGTATACTAAATTAAGTCTGAGACTTTTGAAAGTAGGTCTTTTCAAAAAATTTTTCTGGATTATAATTACTCCCTCTCCTGCCTCCCACCCACCCCTTGGTAATATAATTAGTTTAAAATAAGATCCATGGTACAGATGACATTGCACTGCCTACGGAAGTGTTTAAGTGGCGCTTGCTCTCTGGTCTCCTACAAACAATCCCCAGAAGTGAATGAGAAGATGAGTCTTGCATCAGTCTGGCTGCTGTTTGTACAGTATTGTCCAACATAGGACAAGGAAAGTGGACACAGGGCTGGTGGCATTGGTGAAGCTGGACAGGGAGAGATTTCTCAGCTTCTTTTCTTTTGTTCCTTTCTTCTGTGCCCTCGGATCTGGTGGGAGCTGAGGACCGTTCAAAGAAGAAGTGAACAACGACCACATTGTGGAAGGAGAGGAGTTGGAATCTTTCTGGGGTCCTAATAAGGCGCAGGCACAGGAGACAGGGGTTAGGGGTAGGCTGACCAGGCGTACCATTTTAAATGAGACAGAAAATGACAGTACTGTCCCATTTCACATGGTACGTACGGTCAGCCTACTGATGCCTTGAATTTAGCCCAGTGAGAGGAGGCTGAGCATACGTACTGTGTGACATGGGACAGTACCGTTGTTTTCTGTCCTGTTTAAAAGGGTACCTCTGGTCAGCCTAGTTAGGGGAGATCAGAACCCATCCTTTTTCTTAGCGGCTAAGGAGCCAGAGCTCAAACTGGAATAGCCCTGGGACTCCTCTGAACCCTGTCTTCTGCCACTTGACAAGACCCTCATTTCTCCTGACAGGCCTCAGCAGAAGGCCACATGCATTCACCTCAGCCTACCTGGTTGGGACCCAGAGAAGATTTGTGGCAGAAAATGTAACCCAGGAGGTACTCTAAGTCTTGCCATCTGCATCCTGAGATTGGCCCTTGTCCAAACCAGAAAGAAGGCTGAAAGGTGTCCTGAGGATGTCTACTCTCCAGGAGAGCATATTGGCCTGTTTCATTTAATTCAGATGAAAAGACCTTTGAAACCATGCTCTAATTTCCTCTAGCAACCACAGAACTGATGTATGAGAACAGGAGAGAACCTCCCACAGCCCGCCTCCTTCTTTCCATACCCCGCACCAGCCTAGCCCTCCAGCCCCCACCCCTCCACCCGCCCCTTCCCTGCCCCACCCTTCCCGCCCACATCTTCCTGAAACTGTTAGGTAAACACAGAAACACCTGGAGCTAATTGACCCTTATTATGAAAGTTAAAAGCTGCAAGGTCTATCTGAGAACTCAGTGAAACAGCACCTCTCTGGCAGGTAGCACAGACCTGAAAGAACTGACCCTCACCCCTTTATTTTTTAATTTTTTAAGATACAATGTACAGCGCTGCGGCCTGGGTTCGATTCCCAGCCAGGGAGCTACCCACATACCAAAAAGCAAAAAAACAAAAAAGATACAATGTACAGAAACAATGCATTAGTTTTAGGTGTACAACATAATGATTTGATATGTGTATATATTGTGAAATGATCACCACAGTAAGGCTAGTTGGCATCCATCACCACACAGTTTTAAATTTTTGTTCTTGTGATGAGAACTTTAAAGATCTACTCTTAGCAACTTTCAAGTCTACAATACAGTGTTATTACTACAGCTACCATGCTGTACATTACATCTATTACATTTATCTTATAACTAGACGTTGGTACCTTTTGACCTCTGCCCCTCTCCATTTGGGGTGTGCGTGCTTGTTTCCACTTCATCAGTTCACATCACTAGCATTTGAAACTGTGGTAAATGCCTGGCTGACCAACTTCTGATGGCGGGACAAGTGGCAGAGTTGTTTCCGGAAAGCATAATAGGCGCATGTTCCGTTAGTAAATCAGAATTCTGTACAAGGACAGACAATAGCAATCTTGTCTCCAGACTAGCCTGTTCTAAAATACTGCCCTAAACTACTGCGGGCATGTTTACTGTCAGACCTCAGTGCCCAGTGTGGGGCCTGGCACACAGTACGTACTCAATAAATAATAGCTGATCTGGGTGATGAACACATAACACAACACATAGATGATGTAGAATTGTACACCTGGAACCTATGTAATTTTTACTAATCAATGTCACCCTAATAAATTTAACAATACAAAATAAAAAATAAAAACAACACCCCCTAAAACAAAAAATACTAGCTGAATGAATGAATGCAAAAATGACTTGTTCAGAAACTCGTAGATTCTCACTAGTACCAAGAAAATACCCTAATTCTAGAATCTGGTATTGAGGATCCTGCAATCAGATGCCAGCCCACCTGCCCTGCCTGGCCCCCCTCAGATGCTGTCTGCATGCTGTCTGCACTGGGCCAGTCATCAGAATCACCCAGAGGACTTTTTAGAACACAGCCCACTGGGTCATACTCTTACAGTTTCTGAATCAATAGATCTGGGATGGAGGGGAGAATTTGCCTTTCTAACAAGTTCCAGGATGCTGCTGGTCAGGAACCACAATTGGCCCATATCACTCCATTTCCACAAAGGATACCCCTCACCCTGCATCCCACCAGTTGGTCAAGGTACAGCTCAAATGCTACTTTGTCAACAAAACTGACCATGCTAGCGAGCACTGCACGACAACCCTCCCTAACCACTAGATCGTAACCTCCTAACCACGACAGCTCCCTGTGCCTGCTGTGACACTTCTCTCTGCTCAGCTGTCCCTCCCTGACTTGCACATCTAAAGCTCCCGCTTACCATGACCCACAGCTGCCCCATCTTCGCTCCACTCCCCATGTTCTGGAATCCGAGGCCAGCGGAAATCCACTTTCCCAGCCTGTCCAACCTCTCAGTGTGAAAATGGATTCATTCCTCCTACTCCGAATTCTTCAGCATATCTATTTTCTTACCTCAGTCTCTCTAGTTGAGCTCCTTGAAGGCAGGAGGCAGACCTTATGTCTTTTCAATGCACCCCACAGGACCCTGTCCAGTGCAGCCTTATAACGAGAGTGATCTAACGACGTGCTCCTTGCCTGGTCACATTCCATTCCCTTCACTGAGACCTTAACAGAGAACGTACAGTAAGACCTCACTTAAAGTCGTCAACAGGTTCTGCAACTTTAAGCAAAACAACGTGTAACAAAACCAATTTTAGCATAAGCTAATTGATATAAATGTGTTAAGTTCCTATGGCATTTCCTCCATGTTAAACAAAACATTGTTGAACGTATTCGAGGCCCTGCTGTACCCGATGCTGCACTCGGCCCTGGGGGTCCACAGATGAATACAACACAGAAACTGCCCTGGGATTGATGTCTCTTTCCAGTTTCTGCTCACTGCCCACCCTGCTTTCCTTCCAGCCACTGGCCTGGGTAATGACTGACCTATGCAGACAGCTGGATGCCCTCCTCACCTAAACGAGTGAGAGGTTCCTATCACGAAAACCCAATTCCAAGCTCTCAGCTTACTTGTCTTTGAGACTCAGAAGGCATGTATGACTTTTGGTGGTAAGCCACATGAATCATGTGACATGATATAACTCAGTCAGGACACGTGAGAAGCCGATGAAAGAAGCTGTTTGGCAACCGGTTTAAATGTCAGTGACTAAGACCCAGGGAATTCACTGAGAACATTCTCACTTCTCAGTTGTGGGCACCTGAAAGGGTATTGTTCCACCCCCACCCCTCTTCCTGTTATGTGGACTTACAGCTTCGTGCACTTACGTCGTTATGATTCTCATACTGTTACAGCAATCCAACTCAAACTACTGAAGCAAAAAGGGAATTTTTTGCTCACCTTTATGACCTGGTCCAAGATGCTCACAAAATTGAATGAGAAGTTATAGGAACCTGGATATAGGGACTAAAGCTGGTCCCAAGTACTCCAGGATCCTCTCTCTGTCCATCCAGCTCTCATCTCTGTACATCTTTGCGTGTTGACCTGAGTCTCCCCTGCTGCAGGTGAGAGAAAGGGTGTCATGATCAGCCCTGCCTGGGTTCCATACCCACCACCAAGGCCATGCGGAATGGGAGAAGGACTGTTCTCCAGATGAGATATGGGTGCCAAGCAGACCAACACCAGACATCCATTATAAATGCTGTCTCAGCAAATGCTGTCCTTACAACATGCCAGGCACGGTGCTAAGGGTTTTACACATATGATCTCATTTGGTCCCCAAACTGACTCTGTGAGGCAGGTCCTCTATAAGATAATGCCTGTCTTACAAATGAAAAAGCACAACACAAATTATACTAAGTCCTTTCTGCCAGCCCCAATGCTGGGTTTGAGACACTCAGGAAGTAAAATCTGGATGTAAGAATACATTTACTTTTCAAATAAACACGTTGCTTAGGAAGAGGGCCGAAAAGCCAGTGTCTTAGCTCCAGTTGTTTCTCAGTAGCTATAAAGCTAAGACCCTACATAAGTGTTGTTTAGCCTCAGATAAATGTTATTTTATGTTTCCAGTTGTTAATTCTGGATAATTTATGTCTCTCTACTAAGCCACCAGCTCTCTGTGACTCTACACTAAAGGGTGATTAGGTCTCATCATGGAAAATCAAAGGGGCTTCCTTTCCTATGCCTTCCAGCCAAGAATACACATCCTTTGGGATAGCATTTAAAAGGATAAACAGTCAGAGTAGATCAGTATAAGGCATGAGATTATCCCTCCAGTTGGAAGATATCTGCCATCAGGATGTGTTTTCATGGGTCCTGCAACCCCATACAAAGAAGGACCCCTCCTCTCTGGTTTTATATATCTGACTAGTTCTTGCCTGTATTTCCTCCAAGAAGAAATGGGTTTTGAGACTTGCTCACAGCTTTACCACTAAGAGAAAATGGGTCATAACAGCCCCTGGTCACCACCTGTCCCTGGTAGTCCCGTCCCACCAGGGGTGTGGCTCCTGTCATGCCGAGATTCTCCAGGGTAAAGAGCAACCCCTCCAGTGTTCCTACAAGAAGGTGAACTTCATGCAGTTGTGGACTCTACCTCTTCTGCTCACCATTACATCCTGACTGCCAGCACAGTGACTGGCATACAGTAGAGCCCAAAAGATGTTGAATAAATGGATAATATTCCATTCTCAAGTGATGCTTCAGGTAACTATTGAAATCACTTGACACTGTAGTTATAAGCAGCAGGAACCATCCATTTTTAGGTCCAAAATAAGGACCTAAGTTTTTCAAAGATACCTACAGTATTTCTCCCTGGTCAGTCCTGAGGGACTTACTTTTGGTTTTCATCAGTGGAAATACCAACTCTTTAGGTAAATACTGTCATAAATTTCCCTCTAATATTCTGCCACATATTTGTTCAATATAAACATACTGGTCAGACATCAAACATGGGGCAAGAACATACAACTGAAGTCAGATGACCAGGTTCACCAGCTCTATGGCCAGTAGCAAGAGCCAATATTTACTGAGTACTTATTAATACTATGCAGCTGGCACTTTTATGCATGACCTCATTTAATCTTAAGAAATCCTATGTAAATGGCACTATAATCATCTCCATTTTACCTATGAGGGAAGTGGGGGTTCTAGAGCTTAAATGTCTGGTTCATAGCACATAGGCACATGGTAACTAGTTTGTTCAAGCCTCAGACCCATCGCCTAACTTCAGTGCCAGTGCTCTCAAATCACTCCGCAGCATTTTAAGTCAGTTAACCTTCCGAGCCTCAGTTTTGTCTTCCTTCAGAGGGGGATAAACATCATCTTATGTGATAAATATTATATTGAAGCGTGGCCTAAGCTGTAAAGCACTGCTCACATTTAAGTTAACATTACCATTGCTCCAAATTCAAAACCAAGTGTTGGAAGCCAGCACTCGATTGGTAGATGCTACTTTTTTTTTTTAGTCCTCTTGACAAAGCTTCCTGCATCAGCAAACTTTACCAAACACCTACTTTGTGCGATCACACAAAGATGAATTAGAGGTATTCTTGCCCTCAGGAAGTTCATAAACCTACTTTGGTGACTCTGAGTGAATGTAGATCCAACCAAGAGCATTTCCATGACTGACTGAGGCTCATGGTTGGGTCTGCACTCACTCAGTCACCACAGTCACCACTGCTTAAAGGCACCCTGTTCCTCCGGAAGAAAAGTGAGGGTGAAATTTGAGTCTACTGGTCAAGCTCTGGGGTACAGAGTCAAGAAGCCAGGTGCAAAGCGGAAATAAAGGCCATCTTAGCTTTGCAAATCACACTCCAGGGAGAAAGGACCCCCGTGCCCCCAGCACATGCACACACGTGATGGTGTGACAGAGTGGTTAGTGGGATTAGCTGGCTCATTGATGTCCTGGCCACATGACCTCCTGCGAATTGCTTGACCTCTTTAAGACTTAGTTTCCTCATTTTTAAAAGGAGGGTGATAGCAATAATTTTTAGAAATATGTGTAGAGTTTAGTTCAGTGCTTGGCACATAGCAAACATGAGCTGATGTATAGCAAAGGCAGCAGGAACAGGCAGTACTGGCTGCAGTGGTGACAAGTCCAGGAGCAAACAAGAGGAAAAATGGTCACCATTGCCTGGAAGGAGGGAAAATACCCAGGGGAGGAGGGGAGGAGGGAACCCCCTACTCAGTGAAGTGGGAGGGAGCATTTGGATCCAAGCATCAGAAAGCCTTCACTTATCCAACAAAACCAAGAGAAAACTGGGCCAAAATGCCAAGTAATAAAATCTGCATGCCGATTCCCGAAAGCATTCCTATGGTGTGTTTGCAGGTAAAGAGTATCAGTGTTTGTATTATGCTTTCAAATTTACTATCTCATTGGATCCTCAAAACAACCCCCCAAGTCACACAAGGAGAAAAAGATCACTCCCATTTTACAGATGGTGAAATTGAGACTTGTGAAAACATTTGATTAAGGTCACACTGTTAGGAGGATGGGATTGAATTGACACCTAGTGCTCCGTCTAGGGTTTAAGACCATCTTTCCAAGCAACTCTTCGTGGAGAAAATGGAAAAAGTGCAGACGTACCTCTGAATCCCTTGAAGAAACTTTGAAACTGCTGATTCCTGAGCTGTCCTGAGACTTACTAAATAAGAATCTTTATATAGAGGAGCCCAGGAAGTTCCCTGGGGAAGCTGATGCAGTTGGGCTGGCACAGTGGGCTGGCATCTGGAAGCCGGTGGCAGAAACAGTAATGCTCTGTGTGTGTAGCTGTAAGAGGGTTTGGAGGCACATGCCAGCTTCAGGCAAGCCTCTGTTTGGTCTTGCACGACGACTGCAATAGCCCACCAGCTGGGAGTACGCCCATCAGAAATGCTGCTGTCCCTTTCCCCCTGCCCTTTCTTCCCTCCATCTGTAACCAGCATGACCACGTCTCTACCCTCAACTCTCCCACATGCTCACAAATCCTGCTTAAACCCTCCTGAGCTTTCCCAGGCCCTTAGCCCAGCTGACAAGCCCTGTCTGATCTGAATCTAGTACAAGCCATTCTTGGTTCCCCAGCCCCACAAGCCTTTCTATAGCCCCTACAACTGCAGAGATTCCCATCTTCCACCGGGCATTTGCACATGCCGCTCCTGTCATCGGCAATGCTCGTGGCTCCCTTTCCCGCTGTTAATGCTGCCTCCTTCTTATCTCAGCATTTCCCTGGGGAAGTCTTCCTCAACCCCCAGTCTAGGGCAGAGTCCTTTGTTATATGTCCTCTTCGGACCAGGCTATTTTCCTCAGTGGTTCTCATTGTTGATTGTAATTGTGCTTTATTTAGGTCTATCTCCTTCACCACCAGCAGTGGAGAGGGGAGACCACAGGGGCTCATCAATATCTTCTCAGTGCTTGGCACTCTGTGAACATGTGTGGAATGATGTCACATGATATGTCTAAGAGGACAGACCAGAAGCCTGTGCCTCCACCTCTCCATTCCCAGGAAGCAGGATGGAAGCCTGTTTGATGAAACCATTTTTGACATTAGTGCCCCTGTCCAAGTACAAAGTCACTAGGTTTAATTGCCAAGTAACATGCACAGCTGACACTCCCGACTTTGTGTGGCTCATAAGTCCCACTCTGACCATGAGGGACTCTCAGTCTTTGTGATCTCTGTTTTGTTTGAATTTTTATGAGATAAATTATTTTTATAATCAGAAAAGACCGTAAAGAGAATTTTTAAAATCTGTCTAAACTGGATAAGACTCTAAGTCTACATTAGTTCTGTCTCTAAATATCATAATTTGGAAGACAGTAGAATACATTTAATGTATGTCTTTTATTGAAAGTATGCAAAAAAGCACTAGAAATTTCATGCAAGTTTTTCTCGGCATTCTGAAGTTAAGGAAAAGAGACAGTGTTATGCCCCCAACACCACAGTGTGTTGTTAACTTTAAGGGATGGAGCAGAGAATTTGAGAAATGGGTCGCTGAGACACAAGTGAATTCTCAGAGAAGGGGCAACTCTTTGCGATCTTGTTGATGGCACTTCCTAACATAGGCAAATGGAGTAAATACAGGAGCCTGGTTCTCTGTGCCAGCCCTGTGCCCCCACCGCGTGCTGCCCTGACGCCTTCACACCAAACCCCGCCCCGCGGGGAGGAAGGCTAGGAACAGAGTGAGAGTGTTTGCTTTTGTACACTCTTGGTACTTTTAAAAACTCTAACACTTAGTAGGTGGTTTTGTTGTTGTTGTTGTTGTTGTTTTTGGCCATGGTGAAGAATTACACATTTCTTCATTTAAATTTTACTTACCCGAGACAGTGCCTCCCTGCCATAACCCTAGATTCTGGCTCACTTTTGCTTTCTCGCTAGTCACTTGGTTATTAGAAAGAAACATCAGATATCTGTTGAAGAATCCACGTTTTGGGGTAGGTCTGGAGGACACAGCAAAAGGGCGAGTTGATAGGGGCAGAGCAGTTAATGATGGCAAAAGTCTGGAGACCCAGCTCCAACAAGGTCGTGAGATTTCCATCTCTTTCAGTGTCAGTGAATCTCAACCACATTCAAGTGATTTTTCTCCCTTTACCCTTGGTGAGCCAGATCCAATGGGATCCAATGGGCCAGATCCACCTGCTATCCTGCAATCAAGTTTCGAGTGTTGGAGTGGGGATGGGCGGGGGGAGGGGGGTAAAAGGAAGAAGTTTTAAGCACAAGGAACTTTTAGAGAGTCGAGAAAAAAATCACTTCTTGGATTCAGTGATTGAGTGGGCTGGGAGGCTGGCAGGCCGATAAAAAGAAATGTGGTGGGCTGTTATACCCCTGGTTCTTTTCTACAAGGTCACTGTATAGAAGTCTGTAAGTTTGCAAACATGTAACCAATCTTATTCTGAATGGTGTGTGTCTGTCATTTGATAATTATTCTATTGGTTGGGTGGATGGACAATGGATGATTAAAAGCTTTACTCTCAGTATTCGTCCACCATGGCAAACTTTGTGGGTGCCTTGCCCGTATCCTCTCTACTCTCACCTCTCCATGCCCAAGGCGGCTTATGTCACGTACTTGCCACTCTGTGAACCTTCCTCTGGCTGGGGAGCATATTAGGTCTGGGAGCAAGAAGAGGAGAGTTGCTGTCTTAGAAGTAGCCCTCAGCCCATGGTGGATGGTGACTTGGTGGAAGCCCAGCGTCCTTGCATCTCAGTTGGGGCGACTGAGGGTGTGTAGACAGTGGGATTAACCCCCGTTGCCATCAGTGGTAACTGTTTAATAATATACCCTTTGTTGCCATTCCTTCTTTCCCTGTCTCCCTTCTGCTTTTCCCTTCCAATGTTTCCTGGGATTGCCTTGCAAAGGAACAATCTGCGCCTAAATCCTTGTTGTAGAGCATGTTTCTGGGGAACCCAAACTGAGACATCCATCTCACTAACTACTCTGTACATGTGACCCAAGACTCTCTAGGTGTCACCCTTAACCCTCTGTCTGCTTCCTATAAACAAAGAATCTAGTTGGAAGAAAAGTGACATTTATTAAACCCCATCAAACTGCAAAATCACTGCATTTTATTGCCAAGGAATGTGCAGCAGCCACCATTTCTCACCTTTGTGCTGTTGGTGATGCCCACCCTGATCAGGAGGGACTCCCACAGTCTTCTGTTTGGTTTAAATTTTTATGTGGTGCATTACTTAACACACATATAATTAGAATAGTATTAAACTCATTCCTGATTAATTCTCTCTGGAAAAATTTCATCTTATTAAGTATTTAACAGAAGTTGAGTTTCATTACTGAAGCTGATCAGATTCTGTTATTTAATGACAGAAAGGAGGACAAATGTCAGACCCACAAACCCATTTTTTCTGGTCACCTTCTTTCACAACGCAGGTTTCTTCATTCCAAGGCAGTCACATTGGTTAAAAGAACAGCCCTTTTAGCTTTTCTCTGATTATTAAGTATCTACATTCTCTGCAGATCTTCAGAATACGTGCAATAGTTTCCATCACACTTTAAAGTAGTGGTTCTCCCCGTCAAGTGTGCACTGAAATCACCTGGGGAGCTTTTAGTCCATGGGCTTCCTGGGTCCCACTCCAGACCAGTCAAATGGTGATGTCCAGACAGCAGTAGTTATGAAGTTCTCCAGGTGGTTCTCATGTGCAGCCAGCAGGGAGAACCACTGATAGAAGAGGACAGCTTCCACAAACTGCCTCTGGAGATGCAGCTCTGGGTAAAGCAGGAAGAGCTAAAACTGTCATTGAGGGCAACCCCAGGTGACAGAGCACACATCATAATAACACAGTCACTGTATTTGCAGCCTGCTTCATGCTTCCCTCCACCCTTCACTCACAATTCATTCCCTGCACTTGAGCCAAGAGGCCTCAGGAAGCCCCTCATCAACCCACGCTCTAATGAGAAAACATTAACCATGCAATAACCTTTTGTTCCCACAACATAGCAAACAACTCTCCTCCCCAAGGAGGTTTCAAATCGGGAATTTTATTTTCTCATTTGAAAGTTAGGGCTGTTCAACGTCCTGCATTTTCATTTCTCATGTACTTTCATTTCCTTATCTTCTGATTGGATGATTTTTGGTTCTGGCTGAACCTTCGGGTATTTTCTCAGCCTTGATGGATATGGCTGCCTTTGCCCCTGGGGTATAATTCTAGAGAAGGAGTTCCTCATGTTCCCAGAAACAAAGAAATCAAAATGGAACCTACATCATGATGCTATGACATCAGTTTATGACTGGCTTCTATTAAGCCTGGCCCTTAACTAGCTTGGCAGCTTAGAGACCTTCTTTAAGCCCGATAATGCTCTCTCATAAAACTTTAAGAAACCACAGTGACCATTTGGGACTCCAAACCAATGGTAACATAATTTAATTAAGTAGGTACATGAACTTTCTAAGATGTTTGTAAGTTTTGGTACATGAACTTTTTTTGTACATGCATTTTTTCTGAGGAGACCATCTCAAATTCTCAAATGGGTATATGACTCCACAAAGTTTGAGGATTAGCACCTTCATGCTGTCCCCTTCTTCCCCAAGAGCCCAAACACAGATGTTTGACTTCAGGGACTAATACTGAAAACTTTTATGCACTTGGTCTCCTTCCTCCTTCTCTTCTCTTCTCTTCCAGTCTCCACCCTTCACTGTCCAGGGACTCTGGAATGTCACAGCATGTAAATTCCTGGTCTCAAGGGAGGGAATCTAAGGTCACAGGCCAACCAGAAGCCAAAGGTCAAGGAGACCAAGTGATCTAGTTCTTGGGGTCCAGCAGTTCTTCAGAATAAAGATTTGGCATAGGCTCTCAGGTGGCCAGAAAGTCCCCAGTAAATACTGTCTAACACTAATGTAGGTACCTGCAGGTTGAGGGTCGGGTTAGTTAGGATGACTGTTCTCTCTTTGGCAAGTATATGTGATTATTTTTTTCCCATGCATTCTTTCAAAGGCATGAAAAGGTCATCATCTGTCACTGTCAAGCTTTCCACTGCATCAAAGCGGACACCTAATGAGCTGAGGGAGAGAGAATCAAAATTGCCACCCTGGTATATACTTCCCTCTCTCATCTCGGAAAGGCCAAGTCTCCTCATCTCCTCTTCTGTGATGTGGGGGGTGGTGGTGGTGGTTAATAATGGTGACACACAGGACTCTACAACTAAATTCCATAGAGGGGGGCTGTGAGTGTGTGTAGGGGCAAGGGGAGGAGCTGGGCACAGGGATAAGGAACTAACATTTATTGACTGCCTAGTATGTACCAGGCGTATGTTAGATCCTTGACCTATGAGTCACACTGAGGGGCTGGAAAAAGTCCCTGACTCCAAGGGACTTATTCTTATAAGGGACAGAATACATCTCTATATTGTTTGTGACAATGACTGCCAATTGTGTCCCATCATTTCACTTTTTCTTCTATAGCAGCACTGTTTAGCAGAACTTTCTGTGATAATGAAAATGTTCTGTATCTGCACTGTCCAAAAGGGTCACTGTGAGGCACATGTGGTTACTGAACACTTGAAGTACGGAAGTGTGGCTAGGCTGACTGGAGAATGGAATTTGAAATTTTATTTCATTTTAATTTATTTAAATTTAAATAGCTCCATGTGGCTAATGGATACCATTGAATAGTGTACAGTTCTAAAGTAGCCTCAACTTCTAGCTGGCACATGGTCATCTGAAATAAAGACTATTTTTCACAGCCTCTCTTACAGGCATGTGATATAATTTTGGCCAAAAGATGTGAGGGGAAGTGATGTAAGTGCCTTCCAGGCTATACCCTAAAGGGAAGAGTCATGCCTTCCTCATCACCTTCTATTCCTTCTTTCTGGCTAGACTGAGATGTAGCCAGGTGGCAGAGACAACACCTTAGGGATAGCAGAGCAATAGATAAAAGGAACCTGCGTCCTCTAGAATGACTTTAGGTAGCAGTGCCCCAATTCCAGCTCAGACATCTACAGGTGAGAGAAACTAATTCATTTCGTCACTGCTATTTTTGGGTCTCTGACATTGAGCCACACCTATATCCTATCTTAACCAATATACTACCTTCTTTCTCTTACAGGAACAAATATCACGTTGACGATTTTGATAATGTGATTTTAAAATTTCGGTCAGATCTTTATGCAGTTCAAGAGCAAACCCTCAGAGTAAGGGGCCTGTACTTAGGAAAGCTCCTCATTGAGCTGGGATATCTGCAAAGGTAGATCTGAATTTAGTGGGGAGTAAGGGATGGAGAGCTAGATGTCATGCAAATGAAAATTTGGAGAAGACTGTCTCCTAGAAAGGAAAGAAGGGCCTCACGAGAGTAGATGGAGGGACCTGAGAAAATGGCATCAAGATGGATGGGCCTAAGGGATGATAGGGCTAGCAGAAAATTTCCCCAGATGACTATAATTGATAGACTTTCACAACAATGACATCTGCTGTTCCTGTGCTGTGATGTGACCTCTCCATTACTCTCAACATTACTAAACTGGTGGTGCTTGGAGAAACTGAAGGAATTAGGATAGGGTCCTGGAGGACAAAGCAGTGTGGGGGATGGAACAGTCCTAGAAGGCAAGACATGAGGTTAACTCGAGAGTGCAGTGGAAGCAAGAAGTCTGAGCAAGAGGTGACTAGGAGACCACTAAGCTCCTTGACAGTCCCCTGAGACATTGTGTTGAGGGGCATACTTGTTCTACCAAATGTGGAGTGGGGGTTTTTGCCACTCTGCTTGAAAGTTAGAGAAAAGCATCACCCCAGAAGTCTGTATAGCCTGTAATATCTAGACAGCTGACACTTGGTTTTGCAATTCCCCTTGGCACCATCTTTTCTCCTGGCCAGCTCCCAAAGACCTGACAGCCAAGCTGGGAAGAGAAACAAATGTTTCCTCCCTGCTCTCTCTGCATTGGCCTGCATTAAAGGACATCTGCTCCTCTTAAATCTAGAATACACAATCAATAGGAGAAGTGAGAAAATCTATAATTGGGCAGAAGGCCAAGCTGGAATGGTGAGCCTGGTGGTTAGAGGCATAGGGAGCAGGAGCTTGGGAATTTTGGGTTTGAGATGGGCCCGAACCCCATAGCTCAACTGATTCCTGAAGCAGAATGTGTAACACTTGCAGGAAGGTATTTGCTGTCGTTACTCCTAATAGTAACACTTGTGCTCACCATTTAAATATATTCTGTTTACACTTGCTCAAGCGATGGAATTTTAGGAGCTATACCTGGGGCAATAGAAAGGTGACAGGCATTTCTATGGCAACTCTTCTGAATATAGTCCTATCACATCTTCAGTCAGGTGAAGGCATAGACTGAAGGTTAGAATCCATTGGGAAAGGAACATTTGGGAATAATAATCATTGACACTTATTGAGTGCCTTCTATGTGCCAGCATTGTGCTAGGCACTTACATTCATCTGTCTTTCACAACAATTCTATGATGTAATTTTATTTGCATATTAACAGATAAAGAGACTGAGGCTAAAGGAGATTTATAATTGGCCCAAAGTCACACAGCAAGTAAGTGATCTGGCAGGGATTTGAACCCAGGTCAGCTGCCATCGCAGTCCACACACTTCACCATTAACATTGCCTGGCTCTGCTCTGTGGGTATTGTACTTGGACCTTGGGTGCACCAACCCTTCAGAACCATCTAGGGCCCTCCCACAAGCACAAAACCTAGCCCCAAGGACTCTCACCTCAGCTGGTAAATATTCTGGGATGAAACTACATAACCATTAAGATGCAGCCTAGATTTTTTATTAGTTAGTTACATACATCTCTTTATCAACTTAGTTTCTAGTCACATCATAAAAACTATAAAAAGCATTTCTGTTATTTGATATTTATAGCAGTTTGGATTGCAGGTGAACAAGAATGTACTGTAATTTGAGCAAAAATGGTCATTTGCAACCCCAACTTTAACTTTACTAAACATGTAACTCACTCATTTTGTTAGTCATTGCCTGCCAAAATAATGTCACATTTCATTAAATCTGGCATTTAGTGGGAAAAACTGTATTTCATTTAAATACACATGTATAGTTGTTCTATTGAGTATAAACCTTAATGAAGCTCATTTGAAAACATAGTAGAGTGTCTGGCTGAAGATTGTATGCACAGTATATTTCTCTGTGTCCTTTCTTAGGTATATAAATACCTAGGGATGAGCTTAATTGACAGCTTAACTCTTTTGTTGAAAACCCTACCAAGTAAAAAAATATATATCTAATGATTCTAAAAGAAAACAAGTTCTTCCATTTTTGAGGTAACATCTCTTACTTTGGAATTAAAAATTCGAGGTTTATCTGACACTGAGTTTGCATGGTAAAAAATGCTTTTTGTATTATGACATAATTTTTAAAGGAGAAGTGCTAGGATTGTCCTCCTGTTACATAAAAATCTGTATTTTAATTATATAATGGATTTTCAGTTCTGTATTTTAGTGTATATTGAACCCATATTACTCCCATTGGCAGAAAACAAAAAGAGGGTCTTCAAGTTTTCTGTTATATTAGCAGTTGCATCAAATGTGATAAAGCACAAGTTGAAGCTGAGCAGCTTGTAGAAGTATGGAATTTGATTTTCATTTTGTCAGACTTATAGAGAGATATGAGGGTTTAACTTTGTCCTTAAAAGGTTCATAGCAATGAGAATCATGTCAGTTGCATTGAAAAGGGCCTCAAAAGAGCTTCTCGCTGCAGGATTCAGAACTTGTACAGCATCACCAGCTCATCTCAGTGTCACTGGTGAAATCTGGTCTCTCAGATAAAACAGGATCCCAAGAAATGACATTTACAACATGTCGATCTAGCCAGTTTAGAGCAAGAATTCGCACATTTCATGCTGCAGTTCTCACTGCTGGCAAAAACCAAATTGTGAACACTTTTAGCATGCAGAGCTGGCACTTGGCTCTGACCCCTGAGGCTAGAGCCCATGGAGAAACAGATAAGGGGGTTGTACAGTTTGTTCCCAATAACCATGTTGTCTTGACATTGTGAATTTTGGCATAGAATTACCCAGAAGGCATAACAAAATGCTCTTGACTTCATTAAACCACTCCTGAGAGTGAAAAATATATAGTGATCATTGGAGAACTTGGAGTTTCTTTTCAAAAATTTTGGAGCAGACTGTAAGTTTCTTCCCACTCAGGGAAAAATTGCTACAACACATAGGGGAGGAAAAAATGAAAATTTGTTTGTTTTAGATGTGAGTCATGACAAACCTAGGGGTTAACACCTTACAGAGAGGACATCTCATCTGAGCAAGGTTAGCTGCCAAAAAACTCAGAGCAATATTGGGGGGAAATCATGTTGCTCTGAGATTCGTTAGACTTGGTGTGTCTGGCAATATTGAGAGTTCCCCTGCACCCAGGGGACCCCCTAGTTGGGCTGGTGGTGCCTCAAACACTCCCAGCAGTCTCCGTGGTGAAGACACATCTCCACAAAGTAGAATAAATGCTATCTGGAATAAGGGATATGTTAGTCTGACATTGCTGGTTTTCAAACTATCAGAGTTCCTAAGGAAGAGACTAAGGATGGGTAAGTGTGGGATGGGAGGGTGGAGAAGGGGAAGAGAATCGAGAAATGGATTCAGAGTGTGAGATATGGTAGTGCTAGGTGTGAAAGGACCCTGGATAGCCCAGGGAGCCTGGGTAGCCTACATTTTTGGAATGGAAAATGGGATAGAAGCAAAATAATCCCTGGCTATATCTCCATGAAGTCCTCAGCAACTATGACGCAGGTACACAGATTTTTTTAAAACTAGTTTTTCATAAGCTGTTGTTATGCAACATTTGTCTTCATCAGTCACAAAGCTGGCAAACCTAGCTACACCACACAGTGGCGTGACTTTTCCCATCGTGTCTACACAGCCCTGGTTTCAGTGGTTCTGCCGATCGTAGCTGTTTCCAGGTCGTTCACTTCCAAAGTGCACCAAGCGGCTGGGGTGCCGGAAATCCACAGAGGAGGAGACCTCATTAAAACCATTGACCCTCACCTGCTTTTGTGGACTTTTTCACCAGCGCTGCCTTAACGGCTAAATAGGCAGGTAGCATTTGCCCCTCGGGCCCTACTCTGCCAGCTCCTGTCCTCTAAGAGGGACGGAATGTGAAAGGAAAAAGATCAGTGAGTCTGAATTATTCTCCACCCGGACAATAAGCCCTGGAATAATCAAGAAGTGCTGGGATTCCCCCAGATATTTGCTCAGCATGCTCCCCTTGTGTTCTGCTTTGCAGACCCATCACTGAAGGAGCTCTGAGTCATGGGCAACTTACCAGCCTCAGTGCTTCACAGTGGATGGAAGCTTCCAGTTGGCCTGTAGCCCTCCAAGGCTGAAAAACAAGCCTATTTTCTACCATATTGAGCATTTTAGGCTCCAGTCAGCCTTTAATACACCTGAGCCCCAAAGCACATTCTTAAAATAGGGGGGCTCGAGATAGTGGCTCTGACCTGTGGACCTGTTTCTCGCCTAAATTAAAAATGTCCAAGTATTTTTCCCCTCTTTCTGGGAAGCTGACCTACACAAGTCAGGATGTGCTATAAATGTCTTTCAAGACTGGACTTGTGAGTTCTAATTATAATTAAGACGATAATAATATTACTTTGCATTTTTGCTGCACCTCCCTTCCGAAGCGCTCAGAGCATTCTCAGCAGCGTGAGGGCAGGTCTAACGTGTTCATCTGTGTCTGCTTGCAGAGTCTAATTACACCTTCTTTTGATTCTGGTTCTAAACTCATCTTCCTTACCAGAGCCTGGGGCACACGGGCACATCACCGAGGCTAACTCCTGGATGTCTGGAGATTTTCACTTCCCTGGCCTGGCCCCTGGTGGCTGGGCCTGACCCTCAGGCAGGCCGCGTAAAAGCTCTGGCCACACCCTTTCCCCCTTTTCCACCCTTTCAGCCAGGATCCTGGAGCTTCTCCACCATCACCCTCACTGCCCAGACTCCCTGGTACCAGAGAGTGGGCTGGGTTTCCTGCCTCTGCTCCGAGGGAAGGGCCTGTCCTCTGAATGCACTGGGATCCTAAGGCTGCCCTCAGTGGACTGTCTGCCCTCGTTGTCCCAGTTCCAGGGCAAGAACAAGCTTGGGCTTGCTTATATTCCTGTTACATTGTGCCATTGCGACTGGGGCAAGTATCACACAGAAGCTTTTGTTTTGTCTCCCAGAATCCCTTTAATATAGCACAGTGGAGAACTGGAAAGGGGCACAGCAAAGTTACAGGACAAATGTTCTCAGGACTTGGCCTGTACAGTTTAGTCATTTTCAGACCACCCCCCACCCCACCCCCACCCTCCCTCAGCATCACTGGTTCTCTCACTTGTGTTCCCCAGGACAAGGGTCAAAGTACCTAGATACCAGCAGTTGCCTCTACTTTCTTGGTTCCTGGAAATTCAGCAGCATTTCTGCTTCTCTTGTCTGAGGTCTCTTGATCCCCCAAGTGACTCAATGGGGCAGCATGTAAGTATCTACGCTGGCTCTGTCAACATACAAGGTCTACTGCCTGCAGCCACTCGCCCCCCTCTCTCCTCTCTCTGCCATTAAGGCTGCTAGCCAGCCCATTTAGGATTTCCAGCCTGGTCCAATCCACTGTGCCTCCCAAACTGAAGGTGACACACATTAAGTTCTCATTAAGCCTCTCTCTTGTGAAGGGAAGGAGATTGCCTCCTTCATTTCTACTGGTATGCAAGGATGTTAGAGGCCCTCAGCCAAAAAATCCTCACTGAAAATCTTTCCTCTCAATTCTCCTTCTCAACTCTAATTTTAAGTTGGATGTTGAGAGGGCGTTAAGAATAATCTCTATTTTTTTTTTTTTTTTTTTTTTTTTTTTTTTTTTTTTTTTTTTTTTTTTTTTTTTTTTTTTTTTTTTTTTTTTTTTTTTTACCTCTTTGGATCTTGATTTTGGATTTAACCCATTCTGGCAGGAGAGGAAGACCTGACCTCCTTTTGGGACTTTAACATCACAGACTCCCAAGAGCCCTGATTATTAAAACACAGATTTTCCTCACGTCCAAGTTGGAGCTTTTATGAGCCCCTAGTGTTAAATCTCTGAAGGAGAATGGAATTAGGATTCGTGTGTGTGTTTCCCTGTGAAAGTCAGGGGAACTAGTCCTCCCTGGCCTCCACCAAAATTTACTTAGGCTTCCCAACAAGAGTTAGAAGTTCACATTATGAATGCATCTTCTGGTCAGCTGGTACTTAGGAGTTCATTCTACCCAATCCTGATCTACTTCCTTAATTAAGACAGCTATTACCTGGGAATACCTTCTCTTCTTTTAGTATCATCTAGGTGTCTAAAAGAATAATTTGGAGAAACAACTATATATTTTTAAAAATAATGGTCAAAGATACTACCTATGTTCCTTCCTTATAAAGATAACTATATGATAAAACACCAACTAAAATTCAGTACCAGAAAATATTTCTGTTCCTACTCAAACTTGTATGCTTCCTTTTGTTTGCCAGTGAGAACTATATAATTTGATGGATTTCTAATTTTGCTTTGTCTACCAGAAAGCTCAGCACTAAATTTAATGTTCAATTGCTGTAACTAATTTATCCCAGGAAGCTAGTGTGTTGATCTCCTTCCATTTTTAGTTGGTTTCCATTATTTCTTTTGTTTTTCTTTAAAGTTTGTTATATTTTTACATGCTTTTAACATTGTAAACCACCAATCTTTTTTTTTTTTTTTTTTTTTTTTTTGGTCATCAGCATATAAAATCCCAAATACATATAAACAAAACTCACATTTGTTCACTTCTTCAAAAATATTTATTGAACATTTTTATCCTCTTACGGGCCCTGAATTTTGCTAGGTACTGAGAGAAACGGTGATGCGTAAACAGACCTCCCCTCCCCTCACAGAGCTCATAGGGTATCAGGTTTCCATGCAGGAGGAGGGGCACAAAAACTCAGGGCACAGTGGGAGAACTTGAGAATGAAAATCAGAAGACAGTGGAGTTATGAAAGCCAAAGGAAGTGTTCCCAAAGAGAAGATAATTCCCTACTGCAAGGAGACCAAATAAGACAAGAACTGAGATGCGCCCACTTAGCAACAAGAAGGTCATTAGCTACTCTGCCCAGAGCAATTTCACTGGAATATTAGATGGGAGATAAGAGAACTAGGGAAAGCAAGTATAGGCAACTCCTTTAAAACATATGGCTGTGGCAGAGAAAGATAGGGCAGCTTCTGGAGAAGGTGGCTGCGCTGAGAGTGGACTCAGCTCCATCAAAGACCATTTTGGTAACTTCAAGTAACTATTTGAATTTCTATTTAATTTTAAGTCTTCTTATGCTTAGAGTCAACAGTAATTTCCCAGAAAAGAGACGGTCCCAGGAGGCTTGGGATTCCAGGTCAAGGAGAAAAAAGGAGAGTGCAAACACTTAAACTGCTCCCCAGTTGGCTGTCTCTTCTTTTAAATATCACTGTGGCTGTGGCTGCTATCTTCCCTGAGCACCCAGGATCCCAGGAGTACCTAAGGACTCTATTCTTAACTCTAATGTCTGGTGCACTTGACTGCCAGTCATGGCTCATTTCCATCCCAATTTGAATTAAAACACCACTGCTTTTCAACATTTGCATGATCAGTTCCTCCACACAGCCAAAGAAGGGAATTGCCAACAAGCCCTGGGCCATGGGAAATACATTCACATTCCACTTTTTCAGCCCTGCATTCAAGTCCCACCTCCATCTCTTCTGGTTGCTTTTCTTATTTATCTTGCATTAACTTGATTCATGTTAAAGATGGCATGACTTAAGGAAGTCATCTGCATTATGGTTTTTATGTTGGAAGCCTAAGAAATGAGCCAAATATCTTCAAGGCAGACAGAGGGACCACATGAAGCTTTTCCAAACTTACTTTCCCAATTGATGAAAGAAAAGTGGTAACTTTCTCCAAAATCACAGTGACTCAATATATAATCACATGGTATTCTGCCTATTCTCCCTTCTTTACCATGCACTTCCCTTGTATATCACATACACTTTCAATTGACTCTCATCTACTTTATAATGGGAGTTTTTCAATTACTTGTGTTTCTTTCTTTGTCTTGACTGCCAGCAGGCTCATATTTGGGTTTTATTTTCAGATACAGCAACCTTCTTGAATTTTTCAGTTGACATATTCATTTATCCATTTTCTTTAACTATTTTTAAAAATTTTGCTCATATTTTTTCTACTTCCTATTTATGAGATTTTTAGAAGCTGCTTCATATTTATTTTAAACAAGGTAGGAAGTAAATAAAATCAATAAATAATCATGCATCCTTCTGCTCCATGAATTAGTTCTGTCAGCTTTCTCTCATTTGTGGTAGAGGAGGTAGCCTTAACCTGTTTTCAGAGATAAACTCCTTGCTATTTTATTGAAGACTTCAGGTAGGGGTATGTGTATGTGTAAAAAGATACATTATAACACAATAGGTGAGAATGTGAGCTCCAAAGACAGACTGCCTGAGTACCAGTCCCAAATCCAGCAGGGAGACTTGAAGCAAGTTTCTTAATTAATTCTGTGCAGCTCAGTTTTAATGATAAGAGTAATAATACATACCTCATAATGTGATTGTGAGGATAAAATGCTAATAGAGTTATACATGTAAAATGTTTGAAAAAGGTGCTTAGATAATGTTAATGGTTATTGTTGGTGTGGGGCAGGGGATGCCAAAAATCAAGTCCCTCTCCAGAGGTGGAGAGAAAGTGGTACTGCCAACTGCCTTCCCTCCTCTTGAGACATTAGCCAAACTGTAGAAAAGAAAGAGAGGGCTGGACAGTGGTAACTGGTTTAGAAATCACCCTGCTTTGCTCAGTAGGCCTCAGTTTCCTACCCAAGGTCCTTGCTCTACACCAAGCTTGTCCAACCTGTGGCCTGAATGCCTCATGCTGCCCAGGACAGCTTTGAATGTGGCCTAACACAAATTCATAAATTTTCTTAAAACACTACGAAAATTATGCACAGGTCTTTTTTAGCTCATCAGCTATCATTAGTGTATTTTATGTGTGGACTAAGACTAGTATTCTCTCAATGTGGCCCAGGTAAGTCAAAAGGTTAAACACCCCTGCTCTACAGTCTCATCCTAATTTTCCTACTTTCTTGGTTGGACCAAAAAACTCCAGAGAGATCTGTGCCTTTTTCTCAATTTAATCTATCTCTTGAACTTTTAATTCCAATGGCTTTATTTTCTTATTTGTAGATTTTCTTTTTAGTTCTTTGTCTCATATATATATATATATATATATATATATATATATATATATGTCTTTATTGTTGAGAGACAAATAGTTCTATAAGGCAATCCTCTGCTCCCCTCCCCAGAGAAGTTACTTTCAGCTCTTTTAGCTAATTATTTGGGATTTACTGCTTTCTCTTTCTAAATAACTGATTTTTACAGTTGTTTCATAACTGTTTTGTTAATTTGTTTTGGTGGTTGGCATTATATTGCAATCACACTATGGAAAATGGGAATAGAGCTCTCTTTCATCTTCATGCTTCACCACATTTACCCATCCTCTTCCATATTTCATCTTTTAAAAGTTATATTCTAATTTGATTAGATCAGTATTCAATATTTAGATTGTTGTAATTATATAAACACCTTGGATTGCTGGGTCATATAGTGTACTAAGGATAATTTTCCTTTCCTGTAACAGTGTTTGTTTTCCATGGAATCAAACATTGTTTTTCTCAATTGCTTAGTTTTTTATTAATTTATCACTAATTTAATGCCAACTCTCTGACAGTTATTTAAACCTCACTCAGCCTTTTCAGACACATTAGAGATTCCATCAACTTTCACCTTCCTGGAAGACTTGCCTGGGGCCTTCTAACATGCCTGAGCTGGACTTTTCCTTCACTCTCACATGGAGTCGAATCCTTCATTGTACTTTCTCTTGGTTTATTTTCTTGTTTTGATTAAATATATCCTCTAATAACTTTCTTTTTAAAAAACATATATATAAGTATATATTTTTATTTGGAAATATATTTATGTCAGTTTAGTGAAACTAAACTTTAAGAGACACTGAATGTCATCAGTTTGGATATCATTAGTTTATTATAAAAGAGAGACATGAAAATTATTTACATGAAAGATTTCAGATCTTCAGTGGAATGGGCAGCTTTGCGTGATGCCATTTCAATAGCGATTTATTTCAGTCTATATACTTTCCAAGAATGTCACCATCTCTAAATAAGAAATAATCTTTATCATCTAGTAAAGGAGTATCCGAATCTTTTGGTTTCCTTGGGCCACATTGGATAAAGAATTGTCTTGGGCCACACATAAAATACACTAACACTAATGATAGCTGATAAGTTAAAAAATAAAATCGCAAAAAAATCTCATAATGTTTTAAGAAATTGTCTTGGGCTACATTCAAAGCCATCCTGGGCCACATGTGGCCCACAGGTTGTTGGTTAGACAAGCTTGGTTTAGGGGTTTTCATGGAGATTTCAATTCATAAGCATGATCAATTTTTAACTCAATCTCCAGCTCCAAAGGTTGGGAGTAGAGCTGAAAGTTGCAGGCAGAAGCCAGGTATTACTGGCTCCTGAAGCTATCTTGGGTCCCATCAAAGTTGCCTCATTAGAATAAAAGATGCTCCTATCACCCCTATCACTCAGGAAATTATAAGGAATTTAAAAGCTCTGGGTCAAAAACTAGCGACAAAGACCAAATATTTTTCTATGATACCACACAAGGTCTCAAAAATTTATCTTCCAAGCACCCGTTCTCAAGAAGCTACTAGAGTACAAACTGCAATGACCAGAGTCATGACAAGACAGACTTTCTTCCCCACTATGACTATTAGTTGAAAGGAGCACTGCTGAAACTGTAAGCAAAGAAGGCATTATGCTTCCATAAAAATCTCAAAGGAAAGTACTACAAGCAACAGTAGTAGGGGTTGAATAGGGCTCTAAAAGAAAGGGTGGCAAGATTTAATCAGTTAGTGTGAAAGTTGGAGGTGAAGTTCTTCTTCCAGAATATGGAGGCACCAAAGTAATTCTACATTAAGCTTGTTCAATTTGCAGCCCCGGACGGCTTCGGATGGGGCCCAACACAAATTCGTAAACTTTCTTAAAATTTTCTTAAACTTTCTTATGAGATTTTTTTGTGTGTGTGTGACCATTCTTTTAGCTCATCAGCTTTCATTAGTATTAGTGTATTTTATGTGTGGCCCAAGACAATTCTTCTTTTCCCAATGTGGCCCAAGGAAGCCAAAAGATTGGACACCCCTGGTAGGTCCCGCTGTGGATAAAATAACACAAAACAATAGTGGTTTCCAACAACAAACCTATGTCTCACTCATTCCTATTACATTCACCACAAGTTGTTTGGGCTTTGTTCCATTACCTTATCACTCAGAGATGGAGGCTAACAGAATGAGCCTCCATCATCTAGAATATCACCAGTTGCTATAATGGGTTGGGAATTCTGCACAACTGTTGAAAAGAGAGGAGTATTGAGCAAGGCTTAAAGAATGTCAAGCTTCCACTCTCATTGCATAGGTAAAAGCAGGTCACATGTCTGCGCAAAGAAATGCAATCTCTCTTGTGTTTAGAAGAAAGAGAACTGGGGTATTGTTAAGTGCTTGATGATTCTGATGCTAACGCTCTTTGTATACACTTAATCAGCCATTTTGTTTCCTCCTATGGAATAATATCCATGATTTTTGCTCTTTTTTCTATTGCATTGTTTTTTTCTGATTAATTCAGAGCTACTTTACATATTCAAAATACTAATCTTGTTAGTCATGATTGTTTAAATACCTTCTCTCACATCATATTTTTTAACTCTTAATTACATGTGATCATAAGCAAAATTTTATATTTTATGTATTTAAATATGAACATTTTCTTTTACGCTTTTATATATTTTGTGATTTATTTATAAAAATTTTCCTTACTCAATGGTCATAAAAACATTTCACATTTTTTTAACAAAGTGTTTACATTTTGTCCTTTTAACATTTAAATATTTAATCTACTTATAATTTATTTTTGTGTATGGTATAAGAAAAGAACCCAATTTCTCTATTTATTTTTAATTTAGTGTGCTTAACCAATTGTCCTAGCTCCTTTTGTTAAATTATCACATTACTTTCTTTACAGATCTGTATTGCTTGTTCTATTATGAATTAAGTTTTTCTCATACAGTGAGTTTTTTTCTTTCTTTTTTAAATTAAATTTATCGGGGTGACATTGGCCAGTAAAATTATATAGGTCCCAGGTGTACAGTTCTTCATTGTCTATGTGTTGCATTGTGTTATCACCCAGAGCCATTTCTCCTTCCATCATCATACATTTGAACACCACTCCCTTTTCCCCTTTCCCTCTGGCAAGTACTAAACTATTGTCTGTGTCCATGAGTTTTTTCTTTTCTATTTTGATTGTTTGTTTATTCTGTTCTTTAGATTCCATGTATAAGTGTGATCATATGGTATTTGTCTTTCTTAGTCTGACTTATTTCACTTAGCATGATATCTTCTAGTTCTATTCATGTTGCAAAACGTAAAATTTTATTCTTCTTTATGGCTCAGTAATACTCCATTGTGTAAATGTATCAACAGCTTCTTTATCCAATCATTTATTGATGGGCATTTAGGTTATTTCCATATCTTGGCTATTGTGAGTAATGCTGCAATAAACAAAAGGGTGCATATTTTTTTAATTAGTGTTTTGGATTTCTTTAGATAAATGCCCAGAAGTGGAATTGGAACTAAAAGTTAGTTCCATTTTTAATTTTTTGAGGAACCTCCATACTGTTTTCCATAGTAGTTGGACAAATTTGCAGTCCCACCAGCAGCGCACAAGGGTTCCCTTTTCTCCACTTCCTCATCAACATTTGTTGTTGCTTGATTTATGGATGAGAGCCATTCTGACAGGAGTGAGGTGATATCTCTCTGTGGTTTTGATTTGCATTTCTCTGATGATTAGTGATGTTGAACATCTTTTCTTGTGTCTATTGGCCATCTGTATGTCCTCTTTGGAGAAATGCCTATTCAGGTCTTCTGCCCATTTTTTAAATTGGGTTGTTTGTGTTTTTGGTGTTGAATTATTTGAGTTTCTTATAAATTTTGGATATCAATTCTCCTCTTTACCACAGGTCTATAGTAACTTCTTTATATCTGGTAGGGCAAGTCCTCGCCCTCTTTCTTCTACTTCTTCAGGATTATCTCCTCTTTCTGGCCCTTTGCCATTCCGTGTACATTTTATAAGCAGTTAAGAATTTTTATATACATTTTATTAGCTATTTTCTTCATGGATGAAAAACTTCAGAAACATCTACGGTGATAGCCAATAGCAGAACTTTCCTGGGCTGCAGATCCCAAGTCTTCATCCCCTCCTCTCACCCCCTCCTTGAGGTAAACAAAAAACACTCATTAACCCCAGAACCTATCAGACAAATGCTCATCATGCTGAACTTGCTTGACTCCTTTTAGAAAAACCACATACTGTTAGAAATAATTTGCAGAGCTGTGATCCCAGCCAGCAAATACACTGCCAGTTTTCAGCAAGTTCCTGCTGAGTGAAATAAAACAAGATTTAACTATATTGGTCAGTAAGTTGGATGTTTTATGTGTAGACCACAGGGTTGTGTTGCTGGTTGCCTTCTGCAAAGAAATTCTAGGCAAGCTTGAAAGGGTCAGACTCCTACAGATCCACTCTCTCTCCCTGGTACATGGTGCAGTCAAGTGAAGTAATTCACAGATGAGTTAGGAAAGCTCTCTAACAGAGGAGGGTAAGCAGGGGATATTTCAGAGAAGGGCGGTGCAGTTAAGCACTGTGCCATCTTGAAGGGAGAAGGAAACAAATAAATTAAAACAAAGAATTAGAAAACAGAGCTCTGTTTCTCAATGAACCTGAGCTAATTTCAGCTCTATGGGTTTAGATCTTCATTTGGTATCCGATTGAATGGGACTCTGAGAGTGTTCATGATTTTCAGAATAAAAATCTAACAAAAGAGTCATAAATTCCTGTGATAAGATGATATATTTTATTCAAAAATAAAAATGACAACTGAGTAAAAGGGTGAATTAAAAGAGAAATGGTCCCCATTAGAGGGAGATTACTTGGTGTTTGTTCGGGTAGAGACTGAAGCAGCCCTCTGCTGACCTCTCTGCCCTTCGGGTAAAAGAAGGTCTTCCCTGAGCTGAAGAGAGGGATGGTTTGAGCTCCTGGAGTCTCAGGGGTTCTCAAGTGATAGACTCCCTGCTTCTCTGCAGTCTCCCAGGGAGATATCTCTGTTTCAAAGGAGAATAGCTAGATGGTGAGCTGGAGGGCTGGAGGGATGGGGAACACAGGTGCTAGGAACGACGGCTTCCAGCCACCACAAACATTGTGAACCTAAGCAAGGAATGGAAGCAGGAGAGCAGGTTGGACAATGAGCACATCAGTGAGGGACCAGTTGTGGGCTGAAGGCCAGAGCAGTCTGGCAAGTTCTGCTCTGTGTAAGGCTTCTCAGACCTCCTCTTGACTTGAGAGGAATATTCCAGCTGCAATAATGAATAAGATGTAGAAAGCAGAGGCTCAAGGTAAGATGTAATTTGACTTAGAAAGTAATTGGGCAATCTTTGTACCAAAGTGTGGTGTTTGCCAACACACATCTGCCACAAAGTCACTTCTTTCCTTAGCACTCGTATGCCAGATATGGAGCTAAGTGTTTACATGCTTAATTCTTACAAAAATTATTTCAATGTATGTATTACTATTACTTTAGCATAGCTTTCAGGGGGAATGTGTCTGACATCCCACACCCTAGAGAGAAAAAATATTTTAAACTGTTGAAAACAAGGCAGTGCATGGATTTCATTATGAAAGTAATGTAACATATGTCATGTAAGACACATTTCTACTAGTTCTTTGAGTGTGCAAAAATAGCAAACTTTCCACTACGATAAAATATTAAAAGTAAGATAACCAACAAATACTCTTTGGAGAGAGGTAGAACAACAGTGAGCAGGATCCTGGGTTTTAGAATGACTGGCTCAGAAGAAGTGAGCACTTAGAGGCATGGACAGTGATCTAATCACTCAAAGGCTACCCTTCACCAAAACAAAACACTTCAGTCATGCTACCCCTAGGATAGCCCCACTATACAGATGAAGAAAATTGAGGCACAGAGAGAGTGAACAGCTGCTTAAGATCACATTGCTGATCATAAAAGAGGCAGGAATTGAACTAAAGTCATCTGACTTCAAAGTCTATAAAGTTGTATAGTAGTTGAAGTAAATTCTCCCCCACCCTGAGCACATCCCCAGGATGTTTTGATGACTTTCCTTAAGATTTGGCCACTTTCCTTAGGATTTTTCATTCTCTTAGTCATATTCTGCATCAAGAAGAAGGACTGTACCTTGGCGCCCTGGAATTCCAGATTTGAAGCAAGAGAAACAATTACAGAAGCTACACTAATAGCCCTAGAGTTTCATTCTTTCTTTCTTGGATCCTTTTAAGCCCAGAGTTTTGGAAGAAAGGTGGTGTTGGAGGCACACAGAGCCACAATGTCTTCAGCTTTACTGCTCCCAAAATGCAGTTTCAGAGCCATTTCCATCCCCCTTCCCCGCTCCCTCCTGCCCCCGCAGCCAGCCACCCTCCCGCCCACCCACCATGTGCTGGCCATGTGCAGTTAAGCTGCCTGTCCCAGCACCTCTGCGGGGTGGCAACAGCTCGTCCTATCAGCAATCAGCTGCAGAAACCCCACTGTTCATCAGATCCCTGCATCTCAGGCTACAAATAGCCCTGGAGTTTCCACGTGCCATGAAGAGCAGAATAGGGGTGGATGTGGGTGATTTGTTTGAAAGCTGTTTGGTATTAGATTGTTTTCCTATTCGGCTGTGTACATGAATTCTTCCCAGTGTCGGCAGAGCCTATCCACATCGCAGGAAAGGAAGTCTTGTACTGCCAGGCAGTGTGGCGACCTGGACAGAAAGACTAGCAGCCCCACTGCCCAGAGTGTCCTTTTTCTTCTCGCTGACAGCTTTGATCTCCTACGTCCTCTTACACATCTCTCTCCTGCTATTACTGGGGTACAGCCCTATCACTCTGAGATCTGAATGTGCCAAGGAGGAGTAGAGGGGTGTGGGTAGTTGGGGGTTCACAGAGAGAGGCCATCACTGTGGGCAACACTCTACCTCACTGCTTCCTGATTGAAACGCAGATTTCCTGTACACGCCCCCTCATTACTTTGTCAGTCTTCCTAAGAACCTGAGGATTCTTCACTGAGTCACCCTGCTTCTTAGGGCACTTGGATTCAGCTTTTTGCCAGAGTTCATTGCCAGAGAGAAGATCCTGGCTAAATTGCAGCCTCTCTTTCCCGCCTTGTTCAGGACACAACCTGCCCAGATTTACAAGGAGTTCCTTGTCCTCTCTGCCCACCTCCACCTGCAGATGGTCATTTCTCACATCCACTTTCACTTCTCATGGTCAACTTTCTGAGGTCAATGAATCAGCTGCACTTTATGTACTCTCTCTCCTGGGCAATTTCAATCAGAACCACGAGGAGAGGAAGATCCCTAGACACCAGAGATCGACGTTACTGGTACAAGTCCGTTACAGCTTCTGCTAGCTCACACACTTGTCACCGAGTTGGCAGTTTTCAAACACTGTGGAACATTAGTCGTCTAGCTTTCAAAATATATTATTGCCTGCTTCTTCTATAACGATCTCTTTTTATGAGGGAAGGCATAATAAGGGTTAAGTAAAAACAGAAGAAAGACAATTGTAAGTCTTGAATAGACTGAAACCCCTTTCTTTATTCATTGTTTGTTCACCAAATATATATTAAATGCCATTGTGTGCCAGGAACTCTGCCAGATGCTAAGATACAAGAGTCAACAAAAGACATGATTTATGCCATGATAAAATTGACATAGCTGGGGAGAGAGAGGTTAAGCAAAGAATCCCTCAAATACATATAATTACAAGCTATAAAACTTATTATATATAACTGAACAGTACTCACTGCCCTTTGAGGACAGAATATGTCTTATTTGTCTTGGCTTCTCTAATGCCTGTTATTTAGTAGGTGCTAAATAAATATTTGTAGAATAAATGAATGGGTAGATGACTCCATGTATGAAAGAATAATTACATAGCATGAGAATCATTTAAAGAAAGGGAATCCAACCTTTTGGTTTTCCTGGGCCACACTGAAAATTGTCTTGTGCCACACATAAAATACACTAACAATAGCTGATGTGTTTTAAAAGGTCTGTGCATAATTTTCATAATGTTTTAAGAAAACTTACAAATTTGTGTTGGGCTGCATGCGGCCATGGGCCACTGGTTGGACAAGCTTGATCTAAAGGCGTACCATTTAATTAGTGGTTGTGAGAATCGAAAGCCATTATTCCTGGGTAATTTTCTCACCTTGGTTACTAAATTTTCATTTTAATCTCAGATTCTCAAATCTCTGCTGGTCAGCTGTGAATTGGAGTGGTACACAGAGTTCTGGGCATACGGTATTTTTCACCAGGCCTTGTTTGCTACTCTCTGGAATTCTTGGACTGAATGTATGTTTCTAGAAACCAAGTAAATTAAACAGCCCTTCAGTAAGGAGGGACAAAATCTAGTGCAGGAACTGTATAGTTTCTACTACATTTAGTCTTCACAACTTTCTTTAGGTTTTCCTTGGTCTCATAACTATGATAATTTCCTACTTGTCGTAATGGAAAACACTTTGGTTACAAGATATTGAAATACACTTAAAGGGATTTAAAAAGTTGAAATGATAAGGAAAGAGAGTGGATTTCATGGACCCAGTTCATAAAGTAGAGGTATTCTACCCCCCACTCCCTACTCCTCCTTCTGCATTCTCTCTGCAGGGTAACTTTCTTGGCAAAGCTCTTGTTAGGACTACATTGACTCTATAGATCAAATTGGGAAGAACTGACAATATTGATTCTTCCTATTCATGAACATAGAATATCTCCTTATTTAGTTCTTTGATTTCAAGTTTGTATATATATCTTATGCATATTTTGTTAGATTTATACTTAATTATTTCTTTTTCGGTCATGCTAATATAAATGGTATTTTGTTTTAAACTTCAAATTCTACTTGTTCTTTCTTGGCATACAGAGAAACAATTGATTTTTTGTATATTAACCTTGTATCCTGCAACCTTGCTATAAACAATTATTAGTTCCAGGAGGTTTTTGGTAAATTCTTCTGGATTTTCTATATACATTGTTATGTCATCTGTAAATAAGACCATTTTATATTTTCCTTCTAAATCTATATAACTTTATTTCCTTTTCTTACCTTATTACATTTGCAAGGACTTCTGTATAAGGTTGAAAAGGAGTGGTGAATTGGGACATTCCTGCCTTACACCTGATTTTACTGGGAAAGCTTCAAGTTTCTCAACATTAAGTATGATGTTAACTGTAAGTTTTTGTAGATAATCTTTTAAAGTTGAGGAAATTATAGCTTCTTTTGACATCACATTTTTCTACCTTTAATTACAGTTATTTCTGTTAGCATCTCTCCCCCTCTTAGCTTAGACTGTTCTCATTGGGTCAAGTGCAAAGGCTGGTTCTCATCTATTCTTGGCACTAAGGGATCCACCTATGTTCTTTGGGAGCACAACACACTGGTCAAAAGCTGTGAAATTCTTTGCTGAATCACAGAGTCCTTTAGGACAGTTGCTTCTTCACTATGGTCAGTTACCTCCACCCAGAACATTTTATTGTAAATGGTGATCCAAAGGGAAGATCTGTTGTTGTTCTCTAATGGCTGAAGGAGATGGGTTTTTGCCTCCAAAAATCTAAGATGGAAGGAAATTCTCCAACTGTTGGTGATGTAATGAACACATGAATGGAATAGAGAAGTTCCTCCAAGACCTCCAACTCCTGTGGAAGCATATGGGTTAAAAGACACAAAAGTTAAATCTAAAATAAAGAACTGTTTTGAACATTCTTCTGGATGTCAAGCCTGTACCTGGCCAGCTAAAATAAACTATGGTACACATCTCTTCCTCTAATAGTCAGTAGACTAGTCATAATTTTCCTAGGAAAGGGAGAAGATAGACCCTAGGAAAAGTGGTAGAAAGAGGAAAGAGAAAAAAGTCTATTTCACTACACACATAACCAGGACATATAATCTGCTCAATTGTGCAAAGTGTGGCCTAGCAGAGTTAATTACTCAGTGATTGCCACATTAGGGTGACAGCTACTGTGTGCCAAACCTTGGCCAGGGAGTTGGTGCCATATAAGTTATGAATGTCTAATGCCTTCTGCTACTGCCAACCAGGCCTTTAGTCTCCCAGTACGACATGTTCCCTACTACAGCTTAGCCCTTATATATGGTATTCCAACCTCCCCCATTTTTCTCTTCCCTTCACCTAGGAAATTCCTATTGTTCTCTGAGATCTTAGCTCAAATATCACTCCTCAGGCAAGGCTTCCCTCTTATAGACATCCATGGCACTGTGCCCTCTCCTTCCCAGCACATAACACTGTAGCCATTTTACATTTGTGTGATCACTATCTCTCACACCAGGATGTAAAATTCCCCAAGGGCAGTGAACATGTCTGTTTTGGTTCATATGGCAGTCCCTGCCCAGCACAGTGCTTGGCACCTTAGAGGCCCATGGTAAGTATTTGCACCAGGTCTACATACTTGAGCGGGAGGGTGGGAGGCTAAGCACACAGCCAGTATTGGCAGGTGGGGGAAAAGCTGAATCTGAGAGAGGGAGTGCACAGAGCCAAAAGTTAAGTTAGGGTACAGGAGAATGTGAACAAGGGTAAGAACAAAAAAGAGGGTCTAACATTTAGTAAAACAAGGAGGAGCCCCAAGGCAGCTCTGGGGAGGCAAGGAACAAATGTCAGGGTGGGGGGTGGGGGTGGGGTGTCGGAACAGTGACAGAGATGATAGTAGGGAATAGCAGCCTGAGCAGACAAGTGGGAGGAGCCAGTAACCAGAGGTCACTGCCCAGGGCAGGTTTCTACATGCCTGGGTGGACAGTCCACTTTAAATGGATGAAGGTTAAAAAGCATTACGAGACCCGCTTGAACAATGGCTCTCAATCCTAGCTGCACATCTGAATCACGGGGGGTATTTTTTTAAATGTCAAGGCCCCTAGTCTCCATGTCCAAAAATTCTGACTTTTGTTTTTATTCTAAAGACAAGAAGCTATTGAAGATAAAGGATGTGTGTGTGTGTGTGTGTGTGTGTGTGCGCGCGCGCGCTCATGGGAGAGCATTGATGTTTATTTGGATATCATATTGGGAAGACCAGTTTGGAGGACATTGGGCATCGACTCAGAATAGGTATTTTGCAAAAGCATCCCATGCATTTAAAATATGCAGTAGGGTTGGAAACCACTGCTTTAAAACAATAGTCTTTAATCTTGGCTACACATTGCCTTTATCAGGAGAGCTTTAAAAACTATTGGTGCCTGAACCTCACTCCCAGAAATCTGACTTCATTGGTTGAATGTTGCCTGTGCATGGGGGTTTTTCAAAATTTCTCCAGATGTTTCTAATCTGCAGGGTTGAGAACCACTGATTTAGAGACTTGCCACTCAAAGTGTGCTCTGAGAACCAGCAGTATAGGTATTATCTGGGAATGTGTTAGAAATGCAGAATCTCAAGTTCCACCCCAGACCTGCTGAATAAGAATCTGAGATGTAACATGATTCCCTGGGTGATTCTTGTATACATTAAAGTTTAAGAAGCACTGGTCTAGAGCAGTAATTCTCCAAGTGTGTTATCTGGACTAGCAGCAGCCAGTATCACTTAAGAACTTTTGAAATGCAAATTCATGGGCCACTGAATTAGAAACTGGGTGTTGGCAGTCAAGGTTGGTTTAACAAGCCATCCAGGTGATTCTGGTGTGTGCTAAAGTTTCAGAACCATAATCTAGAGGGATAAAGCAATGATTTCAGATGGAGAATCCACTAGGGAATCTGGCCAGCTGAATATTTTAGAGGTTTGGAATTAACTCACTTCCCTAACCTCTGTGTGTAATTTTGGCTTCCAATCAAAAAGACTGGGAATGAATAACAGTTTTTCCTCTGTGAGACCCACCTTCCTCCCATCTTGGGATATATCCCATCGGAGCAGTGGCTTGACATTTTTCTCACGGTCTCTCTGATCTCTCACTCAGGATCTCTGCCAGAGGCTACATTGACTCCTGCCTGAAGCTTGACTTCCCAGAGTTGCATATGAACAAAAAGAAGATGGGGCAGAGGGAGCAGGGCTGGGGACCAGCACAGCTGTGGGGACTCAAAGGCACAGCCCAAGAAGAACTAGAGAAGCAAGTACTATCCACTCACTGAGAAAGGGCCTTTTCTTTGTGGCTCAAATGAACAGAGCGAGGCCTGGGAAGTGGGAGAGACCACTGAACAGACTTAAGGAAGGAGAATTCTCCCTACGGGTGCATTTCTCTGGCTCTTACCCTCTGTGTAACCATGGGCAGTCACAGGTGTGATTTGCCCTTATGTAGCCAACTCTTTTCTCTCCATCCGGTGACTTCGCGGGGTTTTGGGCAAGCCATAGTAAGAGAGCAGATTTTGATAGTGGAAGGAGGGGCTAATATCTCACACTAATGAGATCGAAGGTGGGCTTTGCCTCTGCCCACTGTTTTTATGGATTTTTAAGCATTGTTCAAAAGGACCTGTGAATGGCCAGGGGGCCAAGGCTCCGCTTCGGTGTTTCGTAGGGTACTGGAAGAGGGAAAGAGGGGTAGGAAAGGAGGGTCCTTTGGTGAGGCAGAGTAAAGACAAAGATCTTTGCTAGCATAATCATGGGGTCATATTAACGGGGGACATGTGTGTTTGTGATGGGATAACCAAGATATTATTTTGAGGTTTGTTCTTGCTATGTTTTTTCCTTCCTCATTCCCAGAGGGTTTCTTTGAGGTTTCTTCTGCGAGAAAAATTGTCCCAAACTTGGAAATAGGCAAAAGAGGGTAGTATTAGATATTGTTTTAGTGCAGTGCTGGACTTGACTTTCTATTTATGAAGCTTATTTTATAGCTCTGTAGGAGTGAGCTGATTTTTGCTGGATAGAGATGCAAGTAATTTCTGTCTAGCAGAACAGATAACCCCCAAAGTCATGGTTTATGGCCCTGTGGGACATGAATCGGGTTTTTATCTAACCCAGCAATCTATTCAATTGCCTAATATATAAGATTCTCAAATGCCCTTTCGACCAGTTTTAATGTCTTACCAGTTCCTTCATAAACTGAGTTGAATACAAAGTGTTGTATCCAGTTTGACGTGTGTTCATTTTATAGTTTCATGAGAGTCATGCTTTTTAACCTTCTGAAAATTTGACGCTGCTTCAAAAATGGTTTATGTTACAACCTCTCTTTCTGGCTTTTGTTTTTGAAAAGCCTGACATTCTTGGCAGGTTTATGCAAAGTAGGGAGGGAAAGAAGGCAGATGCAGAGAGCAGGGGAGGTTTCCCCAAAGCTGGCATGGTGATGGGCCCACGGCTCCTGAAGGGTGTGTTGACCCCTGACCCACTCTCACACACAGTCCTGGGAAAGTGGCAGGTTTCCAGTGGGGAATGCAGAACAGGACACATAGGAGGCTAGATCCTAAGCCTGGAGTTCCCAGACTCCACAGAGATCCAAGTAGAAAATATCAACTTTGATGAAAGTCACTGGATTGAGGTGGACTTGAAAAGGGACCAGTGTGAGCTAAAGATCCAAGGGCCTTTTGGAATCTTCACACCACCTGGGAGGGATTAAGATCTCCAATAATAATTGCACTCAAATTTCTCACCAGCCTTGTGGGCCAAAGACTTAGAATTAGATGTAAAGAAAGCAAATTCATGTGACATTTCTCAGGTCCTTGAATAGTAGAATAGATTCCTGCCTGCTACATTAGCAAGTGAAAGGTTTATTTGTCTTAGGACTTGGAAGTGTCTAAAAGACCCAAGCACCCTCCCACAAAGGACAGAACAGAGCAGCTAGTAGGAAGGTGTCCCTAGTGCCCAGGAGAACCTGATCAGCCTGTTCAAATCCAACACCAATGATTGAAAAATAGCTCTCACCTTCCCAGGGGGCAGCAACTGGTCTGCTGAAAGGTGGGGTCAATCCAGCATGTGGTCAAAGTAATCACACTAGAGAATGCTTGAGGGGGACCAACCTCAGCACCTAACCTTCCTCAGTCATAGCTTCATTTTCTCAGGCCGTCAGATTTTCAGATCTCAGTACACATATTCCTGGAAAATCACAAAACAAGGTGTTTGTATTGAGCATTTCTCAGGTGTATTCAGTGAAAATGCCAGGGTCAGAAACCTGGGAAACTTGATAAAAATGTGTATCCCTACCCGCTGTCCCAGACCTATTGAATCAGATCCTCTGGGAATGAGAAAAAGGGAAGAAGGGTTGCTGTATTTTTTAACAAGTGTCCCAGTGAATTCTGATATTCTCTGAATTCTGAGACCCTCTAGGGTGGGGTTAGGTAATGGTAACAATTTGACAATCATCATATTGGGCTGGGGTCACTATCCTGGGTGGCAAACCACAAGTGAATGGCCTCCTGTGGATATGTGACTCTCACACGGTATGAAGGGTTTGTGTGGATGAGCTTATACAGGTGCCAGAAAAATGCATACACATTTTAAGAGCTGTCATCTATGTATTACTTTGCAAAGTTGAATTGAATTACACTAGCAACATGTAGTAGGACATTCACTTACAAGATGGCATTAATCAAATGAATGCTAGTGTCACCATGTGACAGGCAGGACGGTCACAGAAAATGGCAGAAGCACAAGGAGCGCAAGACCATTTAGAAGTGGTATTTGAAATTTGAGAATGTTGTTTGAGTTTCCCTGTTTTCTCCTGACTTAACACCCCTTGACTTCTACCTGTGGGGGACCTTAAAGGATGCAGTGTACCGTAGAAAATTGGTTGCACCGACGATATTTCAGGAAGAAATTGAAACGACATGTGATAAAAGTAGACACTTTGGTCAATGTTGCTCAAGCAGTAGTTCACCATAATCAGAAGTGTCTGGATGCTGTTGCAGAAGTGAAATGTGACTTCTATTCATCTTTCATTATTGGTATATATTGAGTATCACAATTTAAAACAGGTTTTTTTTTCCTTTCTTAAAATGTGTATACATTTTTTGGCACCCTCTCCTCTGTATATATTTTTCAGGGAAGAGAGGTCTAACCTCCATTGGGTTTCTTAAGCCCTGCCATTCAGAGTGTGGTCTGAACAATGCAACCTCAGCTTCACCCTGAAACTTGTTAGACATTCTCACTCTCAGGCTCTACCCCAGATCTATGGACTCAGAATTTGCATTTTAACACAATTCCCCTGAGAATTCTCTTTTGCATGTTAAAGTTCAAAAAGTACAGGTCTAAGGCTGATGGGGACACTGAATGACAGTTTTTGTGTGTTATAGTAGATGCCTCTCTGGGGCTCTTGCATATCCAGGAGCCCAAATGGGTTCCTCTCTGTGGTTTTTCCGGCTCAGCCAGCCTGGGCCTCACATGGGGTTTCCAGGACCATCAATCACCCTGTCCCTTTGCTTTGGGCTCTCCACCACAAAGGTGAAGTCTGCGTAAGGGCTGCAGAAGTCCCCTCAGCTGCGGCATACCCCTGGCTCTCCCTCCTGGGTAGCCGGGAGCTGTGCCCATCTGTTCCTACAGAAGGGCCAGGTGGCTTCAGGGGTAGTCACCCTGAGTGGCAGAACTGAGAGGTAATAGGAGGGATGAATTAAATCATACCTCCTACTCCTTTCGTTGCAGACTATGTAGGTGAGATAAACAAGGAGGAAGTGGGGCTTTGCTTCTTAGGCCTTTCCCTGTAGGCTCCCACTGAGTTTGCTCCTTCTGACGCTGGCCCTGGCTGCCCTCCCGCTGCTCAGCACTCACCCACATCGTCCTTCCTCGTCACTGCCTGCCAAGAGACTCGTTACTCTGCTCCCAATATGTGGCTGGCCAGGGGCCAGGGCCTGGCTGCAGACAGACTGACTGACTATCATACTTAGCCAGAGAGATGGCTTTCCCCTCTATGAGCAGCATCTGGCGTCTCTTCTCTGTCCTGTGGGCTGCAAAGAAGCCTCCTGGCAACCTCTTGATCTGGGCATGGCTGGGGACTGCTCTGGGAGGGACCTCAAAGACTTCTTGGTTTTATTACCTGTGCGTCACCACTGTCTTACCTGCTCTTTCCCTTCCTCTTCCTTGTTCATTCATCTCTAATTCCTTCTGTTGTTAGTTCTTGCCACCCACCCCTCAATCCATTGCTCTTATCTATCCACAGCTATACTTCAGTCTCACACAAATCAAAGATATCGTGCTTTAGTGCCATCTACCCATCTAGCTGCTGCCCTAGTTGTCGCTTCCTCAACAAGAAAACTTTTTGGAACAATTGTCTTCACATATTATTTCCCATTCCTTTTTTCCTTTACTCACTGAAACCTGCCTTCTATCCACATTACTCCACCCAAATGGCTCTTACCAAGGACCCATGCCTGCCATGTCGTAAATCCAACCGTCATTTCAGTCCTCTGTACTTGAGTGCTCAGCAGAATTGGTACAGTGACACACCCTCGGTCCTCAAATGCGCTCCCTTCTTGTCTCCCCTGGTGTCCCAGACTCTCTGCTTTCTTTCTAGCTCCATGGCTGCCTTTGTCTCTTCTTCCATTGGATCACAAATAGGACAATTTATCTGTATTCAGCTCTGGGCGCTGTTTTCTTTTCTCCCTGTCTTCTGTTCTTGAAGTTGAGAGCCCAAATTATTTCATTATAGAAAAATAAAATCATTATTTTTTTCCCTAGAGCATCTCAGTTTGGACTAAAGAAAAAGCAAACAAAAATATTTAAATTCGAACTATGTTAAATGCTTTGAAAGAAATGTGTAAATAGAGAGAGAGTCTAGTGGAGAGCCTAATTCATAATGATTTCTACTGGGGGTGCAGCAGGGTGCCTCTTGGAGGAAGCAACATTTAAGCCGAGACCTGAATGATGAATGGCAGTTGGGCACGTGCAGGGTCAAGAGAGGCAAAGACTAACAAAACAAAACAAAACCAAAACAGCAAAGGCTAATGCTGATGACATCTATATTCTTACCTCCAACCCAGACCTCTTCTCTGTACTGTAGACTGTTTATACCTTCTGGACATTTCTATTTGGTTGTCTCTAAGGTATCTCAAACTTACTATGTCCACAACAGAAGTTTGGATTTCCTCACTTATACTTGTCTTTTTCTCCCCATACTTCCCTCCTTGAGTAAATGGCTTTATTTTTCATTCGCTGCTCAGACAGAAACCTGAGCATTCGTACTGACCCTTCACTCTCCCGCACTACCCAAATCCACTCCATGGCCAGACCTGTTAATTCTACTGCTAAAATACATTTTTAAAAAACCATCCAGTCACTCCACTGCTACCAGTCTGGTGTGAGCCACCATCTTCTCTCACCTGGAAGACTACAAGAGCCTCTCAAACACTCTCCTAATCCTGCAGGCCACTACCCCATCCATTCTCTGCAACAGCTAATGTGCTCTTTAAAAAATGGGGGCTACTTAAAATCTTTCCCTGGAAATTCTCTAACGTGATCTACAAAACCCTGTGTGATTGGCTCCTGTCCACCTTCCAAACCCAACCTTGGGCTATCCTCCCCTCACTCACTCTGCGCCCCAAGACCATCTTTCAGTTCCCCACTCTGGTATGCTGCTTGTCACCACTCAGTTGATGCAGATCTATATTTTTCTCTACACCATTGAGTTCCCATTCCACAGAGTGGTGGAAACTTATCTCAGCCAACTTGATTTCCTTCCTTCTCTGGTGGGGTCTAACTTCCTAGACATTTAGGTTGTGCCAGGTTATTGGGCTGGTGAAGGCCTATTGGTTGTGAGTCACCTGTTGATGAGAAGGTCCACTGAGACATCATTCATTCTCCTAATGGTAGGCCGTGGAGACATATAGGTCATGCTGAGATGAGTTTTGGTGCCTTTGCCCCTTCATGGGGAGCTCCTTGTGGCTTTCATGACTCATTTGAGAGCCAGGACTTACTCTGCCTGGCTGTGTAAGAACTGTTTGTCTAGACTCACTGCACAGCTATTTCCTAGCTAGTGTATTGTTTCCTCTTGGCCCACAGCCCCCACCTTCCATTGAATCTGCAGGACCAACAACATTACTGGCTTCTTCATGTCCCTTCCAACTTCTCTTCCATATGTCAAGGGTGTCTTTCCTAGTTCAGGGGAAACACTGCTTTTCTGAAACCCCATATCTCCCAAATATTTTGGCTTTAAATGGAGTCCTCTACAGCCCCCCAAGGCCTGTTAGGCTTTTGGAAACTAAAGCCAGAAAGATTAATTTCTTTCTGTTACATCCACCTTAAAGCAATGGGCACTGAGAACCGAGCAGCTTGGCTTAAAGAATGAGCCAAGGGGCTAAATAACAGGAAGATAAAACATCAGTAAAATTTCAGGAAAATCATCCCACCCCATTTCTTCAATGCCTACAACTCCCACTATATTAGTTAGGATTATCTACAGAAATAGAACCAATAAAAGATAGAGGGATAGAGAGATTTGATAGATAGATTTTAAGGAATTGGTTCACAGAGTTGTGAGGGCTAGCAAGTCCAAAATCTGCACGGCAGGCTGGAGACCCAAGGAAGAGTTGTTGTTGCAGTTGTGAATCCAAATACAGAATAATTTCCTTCTCAGAGGATTTCAGTTTTTTCTCTTGAGGCCTTCAACTGCTTAAATGGGCAGAAAGGGGGAGGGATTGGCACTTGTTTTACTGGTAGCTGAAGCATATGTTTATTCTGCCTTATGGGTGATTTTATAGTGCCTTTGCTTCATGGTGGTATAGAGTAATGGAAAAGCCAGCAGCCCCCCGGTATGGTAGCCATTGTAATGGTGGAATCACTGGGAGGCAGTCAGTTGCTATCACTTAACCATGCTCCTAGAGGCCAGATGCCCAGTTGCACAGGGATATAGTCTGGGTCTTCTGGCTGTGTCTTCACAGCTACAACTGTATTAGTGTAACTTGCATCCTCAAATCTTTTCTACACAAAGCGAAGTATTATTTAATATAACAGTCACTATATTGCCAAGAGATTACAGGATTGATCAAGTCAGAGCTGGGGGGCCGGTACTTTAACCACCTCTGGAAGCAAAAATGGAAATTGAAGAAGTAATTAATAAGTGTGAAGGTGAAAGATACCAGGGTCCATTTCCAATCACATGACTCTCTTCAAGGTCCACCCTGCTTTTAGTGCTTTAACTTAAATCCTAAAGGCAACACCAACTCTGTGTACTTTACATGTTATGTAACTAAATAACAAGAATCAGGCAATTCTGGTTTCAGATTTCACTCAGAGTCTCCATAGTGAAATGTACAGACAAGCCTTGTCTAACACCCTGGTGTCTAGAACACAAGCAGATATGGTAGGAATGCAAAGGTCGTAAGCATTCCGTGAGTTCTTAAGGAAACAGAAGGTCTGATCAGATAATTAGCAGTTATATTACTCCTATTCCAAGGAACTGAGTTGAACCATTTTTAAAGTGTTTTTTTTTTGTTTTTTTTTTTGTTGTTTTTTTTTTGTTTTAGTTGTTAATAATTTTGCATTCCTGAGTGTTCCAGGGATTGGAAAATGTTAAACTGGACATAAATTTTCACAGGTCAATGCGGTTTCACTTTGGCCCATTTAGGGGCAGCAGGCACCTGTATGCTGACACACTAAAAGTGAAGCAAGTCATTTTCCCCTTCTGCTTTCTCCCTCCAGGATTCTGAAGACTAAATCCACGTTCTCCAAAATAGTGTAATCTGATATTTATTTCCTGGGTGTGTGTAGATACTGAACTACTGAATTGTCCAATTTTTCAGGTAAATGTCTTATATAATCTAAAGAACTTTAAAATCATCCTTAGTAAAGTCCAAATGATAAGAACAACAATAATAAATAACAAAAGACATAAAATAGCTATAAATCTATTGGCTAAGATAATCATAAAAATTGTCTAGAACATAAAATATGGCCAAAATTCTATAAAGTAATTTATATAAATAGCAACTTTTACATGTTCAAGTGATAAGGCAAATAACTGATAAATAGATCTTTAATATAGAATGGAGATTTTAACTTGTTTCCCTAAGTTTATAATAAGCAGATTGACTCTCATTTGATATCTTTATGTTCACTAATGAAAAAATGTGTGATAATGCATCATATCACATGTGTTCTGGATCTGCTCTTAATAATGAATATGATTAATTCTTTAAATTCATTCATTTTTAAAGTTCTACTGTTAGAAAGAATGCTTTTTCTGTCTGAAATGACTCAATAAAAGTTAATGAGAAAGTAAGAGTGCTGCTATGGTGTGATATTTGTAAAAATATGCACCAGTTTGGTGGTGACACCTTCAAGGTTCCCCATAATCTATTGGCAATCAAAGAAATGTAAAAAAGGGTAATTAATAGTCTGTAATTTAAGCATATTGGAAAATATTTTATTTTGGACTTAACTGGATTTTCCTACCCTCCTGCATAAGCATGAACAATTGGAGAAAAAGATATTTTTCACACCAGCAAGTTGAGTTTTCTAGAAAGCATCAGTTAAATTCCTAATGGTTAGACTAGTACTGGCTTCAATTAAAATGTAATACCCATGGTTTTCAGTTTTTGTTTACTAAGGGAAACAATAGACAATGAAAACCTATCTCAGGGGAAAAAAAGAAAAACAACAGGAAAGCCCCATTCAAAATGGAACCAAGTTATCAGGAATTGGTTTGGGTTCATGTGTATGGGCAGCTCCCCCAAATGCTGTATTTCCATCTCCATATATCTCCATAAGCCCACTGGGGACTGGAAACTGAGGGAGAGTGGGGATTCTGGCCACAGACTATACACTGGAAGAATCCATAGCACCAAGTAAACAGAAGGAAAACCCCTTGGTATTCATAATGGGAAAATTTTGAGGTGAGCTACTACTGCTGATCTACCCAAATACCCAAAGTCTTATTTCATAAGGCTCCTTCTTTAAAAAGAAAGAAGTGACGAGGTACACGGTGCACTGACCAGATGCCAAATTCATTTAGCCACTAAGTCTGAGGTTGGTAAAAAGTCAGGATGTTCTCGTCTGCATCTGCCCTGTCCCAATAGATGACTCACAAAGACGCATTCGCACTGGGCCCAATCACAGAGGCAGCCATCAGTGGCTAAGAGTGACTAAGCACTTCAGGACATTAGCACTCTAGTTTTCTCAAATGCTGGGTCTGATTATAGTCACATCTTGGGACCCGCCTCAGTGTGGCATAGCATCATCTAAAATCCCTCCTAGAGCTAGTGTGGGGCAGACACAAGCGCCTCTCAGGCTTGACAAGGGCTTGGAGAGACTAATTCTCTATGGAGATGAATGGTTACAGTCACCGGACTCTGGAGACTTATGAAGCACAGCATTATTATTCCAAAACCCACATTCTGCCGAGGAAGTAGAACTTCTCCAACTGGTTGGTGAGCTTTCCAATTGTTTACATCTGGGGTTCATTTCTAAGGGTATCTTATTTCCTAGGCCTCACCGGCCACAGGGAAAGAAATAGAAGGTCCAAGTTACAAAGAGGTATTTGATGTGGGGCACCACCTGGTTCCCAGGGTGTCGATGTCCACAAGAGCTCAGAGACACAGTCTGAGTTGTGCCTGCCTGGGGTCTGAGCTTTCTGGTCCCAGGCAGAAGTAGGCCCCCCCTTGGAAAGCATAAGCCTGCTGAGTTTCAGATCTCCTCGTGTGATGAGCTGACGACCAGCCTCAACCAAACCAGTCAGCAAGGGGCCAGAGTTGATTCTCAAATCCTTTTGGGGACTCTGAGCCACTCAGGGCAAGTTCTCCATCTCATAAAAAGTTAAAGGAAAGATTTTCTTAGACCGAGAAAGGCAAATGCCACATGATTTCACTTACGTGTGGAATCTAAAGAACAAAACAAACAAACAAAACAAAACTGAAACAAACTCCTAGATACAGAGAATATTTTGATGGTTGCCAGCTGGGAGGCATGTTGGAGGGTGGGTGAAAAGGAAGAAGGGATTAAGAAGTACAAATTGGTAGTTACACAGTAGTCGTGGGGATGTAAGGTAGAGCAATAATATAGTCAGTAATATTATAATAACTATATATGGTGTCAGATGGGTACTAGATTTATCAGCGTGATCACTTCATAAGTTACATAAATGTCTAATCACTATGCTGTACACCTGAAACTAATATAATGGCATGTAAACTGTAATTGAAAAATAAAACAATTATTTTAAAAAAGGGAAATATTTTCTTTTTTTCTTCTCCTTTACATGAGGGTCCTAACCCCAAAGTCCAGGACTTGGGGAAAGGCTTTTCTTCTTCAGATCCTCTTTGGAGCAAAGCCCTGGTGATCACTTGGATGTCCCAGATCCCTGAACCAGGCAGGCAAGTTAGTTCTGGCTGTTGCCCTCCCTGTAAACAGGTATTTGGGTGTCCTTTTCGTGACAATACTTGCAGTTAAATACAGCCATCTTTTTCAAACAGGAAATTTACATTGTTCACATTCTTTAACCAGAGCTAAATAGGATGATGCAGAAGCAGCAGTGCAGAGTAGGAATTTGCGAAATGTGAATGTTCTTTGTACTTTTCCCTCTGCTGAAAACTGTTACTTTCTCCATTCTCTTCATCAGGTGTGACAAGGACCCACCTTCCAGAGCCTGCCCTGGAAGGTAGTTTACTCTTCACCTGGTACTTACAGATCAGCTCTTGGTATTAAAGCCCACCTACTTTCAAATTTCCAGATCACCCCTCATTTAAAGGGTAGGGCCTGAGGAGGATTAATCAAGGTGGAAAGAAGAGAACCAGAAAGACCTGGCATTCAGAAATCCTAAAAAGTGATAGGGTCTGCTGCGATGTGGACAGGTAAGACAGGGAAGTGGAGAGGGCTACGGAGAAATGGACTTTCCAGGAGTTTGACTGTAAGGAAGAGGGACAGTGGCCGGCAGGCTGGGGAGGGAGTTCTTATTTTAAGAAGGAAGAGACATGATCATGTTTCTAAACTTCAGGGGAGGGTTCAGAAGTTGGGTGAAGAGGAAAAAGCACAAAGGACCAAGAGCGATTGGATCCAGAGTCCCAGAGGAAGCTCTGAGTAGGAGAGAATGCAGCTTTTCCTTTGAAAACAGAAGAGAGGCTGAAAGGTGAGTGTGGCTGCAGAGCGGCCTGAAGTTCTGAGGGGAGCAGTTGAGAGAGTTCTTGAAATAAAATCTACTATGAACCTAATGTTTGTATCCCCTCCCCCCAAAGCCATATGTTGAAGCCCTACTCCTCAATGTCATGATATTTGGAAGTGGGTCATTGAGAGGGGATTAGGTTTAGATGAAGTCATGAGGGTGGAGCCCCCATGGTGGGATTAGCATCTTTATAAGAAGAGGAAGAGACCAGAGTTCTCTCTTAGTCAACAAACCAACTGCAAACTACAAATTGTTTGCCACCTGCAAACCAGGAAGAAGGCTCTAAGGACATCTTGATCTTGAAGGTCCCAGCTTCCAGAACTGTGAGAAATAAATGTCTATTGTTCAAGCCACCCAGGCTACGGTGTTTTGTTATAGTAGCCCAAACTGAATGAAACAGAATCCTTAATCATCTGCTAAGAAAAGTGTGGCCATGGTAGGGGGAGGGATCAGGGGTGCAGTTGTGAAGGTTTAAGATGGCAGTTGGGAGAAACAGGGGAGGAAATGATGCTGATCAAGACCCTGTGAAAAGGTAGCTGTGCTGTGAACCCAGTTGAGGTCAGAGGACACAGTTTTTTGAATCCAAACCACAAGACTGTGAATTCCTCTGGCTGCAATCAGAAGCCCTCATATAGGTAGAAAGAATAAAAATACAATTGACACTTTACCAACATGGGGTTTAGGGGTGCTGATGCCACCCCACATAGTAAAAACCCTGTGTATAACTTTTGACTCCCCCCAAAGTTATCCCACATTATTAATGGAGCATTGGTTCCAGGAGCCCCTCACAGATACCAAAATCTGTGGATGTTCAATCCCCTATATAAAATGGCATAGATCAATGCATAGTCAACATTTTGCATTCATGGACTCTCAACCACAAATTGAAAAGAGCACAGTTATGTATTGAAAAAAATCTGTATATAAGCAGACCCACACAATTCAAACCTGCATTGTTCAAGGGTCAACCATAGTTAGTTGCCTTGATTCACAGAAAAGGATTTGTGGGAGGAGGCAAGAAAGTTTAGGTCATTGGTGAGAGGGTGACAGAAGTTTTTTCCTGGTATCCAGCTATGATGTCAGTGATTGGCTGAGAGAAAAGAATGGAGATGGACAGCAGATGGACTGAGAGAAAGGGGATGGTGGAGCTGTAAGAATAAGGGATGGGTATGAAATAGACAGGTAGATGGATAGAGAGATTGATAGATATAGATAGGCATAGATAGATGATAGATGATTAGATAGATACATAGATACATAGATAGATAACTGGTAAAACAGGACTAAAATAGTATAGGGCCGAAGTTTTCTTGATATCAAATAATGCTTCTAGAAGATTAACTTTCTTTTTCTGGAAGGAAATAGAGGTAAGCTGACCACTTAGAAGGTGAAAGTAAAGATCCAGATCAGAATGCATGCCCCACCTCCTGTGCCTATGTCCATTACCATTAATGGACAACCACACTCTCCTGATAACCTCAAAATCTTTCAAAATAAGGCTCTAGTAGCCATACCAATTAATTGGAATTAGCCCATGAAATGGAAACTGCTTTCAGGTCTGGTCCAGATTAAAGATAATATGCCTAATTTAGGTTTTAGCAACAGAGATGAAACGATAGCAATATAGAAGAGAACCTAAAGCTGGAGGAAGGACATTTCACAGCCCAGCCTCAGTTTATTTGTTCACAGAACCCTGAGAAAGCCAAGGGTAGATCCAAGGACAACCCCAGAACTCAGAATTGCTCTGGGGATACCGGTAAGTCCAGCTTCTACTAAAGCCCCAGAGTCATCTAGACTGTTCCTCATTGCCCCAGATGGAAATCCCAGGGTGATTAGCCTTGGCTGGCTTCCAGAGGTGGAAAACGAGACAAACCACAGGTCTCATGACTGAATGATCTTCCACATCGGATAGCTGAGTGTTTCTGGCCCTGTCTTGGTAGGAGCTCCTGGGAGGATGCAGTTAATTCCCTTCAGTCATTCTGGGACAGACTGGCCTAGAAGCTAGACCCAGCCTGAGGCTATGAGAACACAAAGCAGCTTTGTTCCCATCTCTGACAAATACCTTTCACATTAATCCTTTTTTCTTTGGGTTGAGAGGCTTCAGCTGCCAGGAAGCCTTATTTCCTTCCTCTCTGCTGAAACTCTTTGCTTTTAGGCCTTTGTTTTGTTCAGCCATTGCAAAACTGATCTCTGATTGCACATATGGGTCATGTGCCACGACAGTGACCTGATGACAGTGATTGTGACTACGGAATCCCATTAAGCCCAGAAGTGGTAATAGATCAGATATTCATATAAAGAGTTAGCGATACTAATCCCTGACTTGTCACCCTGACTTCCTTTAGACTTTTATTAATATTAAACTGATTAAATCATCTATCTGCGATCCAGGCCTCCACTTGTTTAGGTCTCCACTTTTTGTTGTTGTTACATAAGGAAATGGCTTCAATGTAAAGGAACTGGTTTTTGCTGCTTGTCTCTTCCTTGGAGTTGTTTGTTTCCCCTTAGGCACTTAGGAGAAGAACCAAGAACTGGAGATGAGGAAAACCTCTGCATGTTCAAGGATCCAGAAGGGACTAGCATTTAACCAAAACATACAGATGTGTAAAGCCAAAGGCTTAGTGACAGAGTTAACAATGGAAAGCACACACTGAGATAGTGTGTGTGTGTGTGTGTGTGTGTGTGTGAGTGTGTGTGTGTGAGAGTGTGTGTGTGAGTATGTGTGAGTGTGTGTGTGAGTGTGTGAGTGTGTGTGAGAGAGTGTGTGTGAGTGTGTGAGAGTGTGTGTGTGAGAGTATGTGTGAGTGTGTGTGAGAGAGTGTGTGAGAGAGTGTGTGTGTGAGTGTGTGTGAGTGTGTGTGAGAGTGTGTGTGAGAGAGTGTGTGTGAGTGTGTGAGTGTGTGTGTGAGTGTGTGTGTGTGAGTGTGTGTGTGTGTGTGTGTGTGTGTGTGTGTGTGTGTGTGTGTGTGTGTGTGTGTGTGTGTGTGTGTGTGTGTGTGTGTGTGTGTG